>JAQFYD010001819.1:0-11069 GCA_034694225.1 Bourletiella hortensis
GCCGTCGAGCTGCGGCCTGCGGCCGCACCTCTCCGGCGAGACCGCTCTTCGGGAGCCAGCAGTTACAGTTGTAGCGCGAATCCATATTCATGAACTTAAAACGCTTTTACGCATTTAATGAATTCCAGGCGTAATGGCGTGCCTCATTTTCAATCTTCTCCAAGTTTCCCGATTTTAAAAATATCTGCTGGTAATATATTGACCTCTAAATATGTCTGCCCTTCGTAATTTAAATGTCAAAATACGGACCGTTTATAATTCAATTTAAGAACTGCCTGCCAGCAACAATCACGGTTTAAGGCATCTATCGCGACAGTTTCTAGTTCAAAGATGTCGGCCGCCATCTTTTCAATTTTCAAACGCCTACCAGCAATCTTTTCTATTTCTATTAAAATTTCTGTCCATAAACGTTTGAATGTTAAATATATCTAACGGTATTTATTTCAACGTTAAAAAGCTTGTCCCTAATCATCTCAGTCATTGAAATTTCTGCCGTTAATAATTTCAATTTGAAAAAATATCTCCTAGTTAAATTTCAACATTAAAATTTCACGCCTGGATTTTTTGAGTGCAGGTATTTGACGGACCACAAACACAACTTTGCGTGTCTGATTTTAAATTTTTAAAATCTGCTTGTAATTTTAATGTGGTCTCGCAACTTTATGTTTATCCCACTTAACGTAGAAGGGGGAAGATACCATACTGCTATTATGTATATTCTAACTGTCGTTCTGAATATACTCCTAAAATTTTATATAATTTTGAACACCATAAGGGAATTCCTATAAATACTTCAAAGACATCTCAGTGTTTTAATTTATCTCTACGATTGTTCTCCTGAATTAAGCCCCAAAATATTTCTAAAAACGTCACAGGAATTTCAATGTACTCCCAGAATTTTTCATTATTTCCAACACCCGAAATAATTTTTTTAAAAGATATTTCGGAAAATCTGCAGTTATTTTTGCAATGATTTTAGATTATCCTCTGCGCTTTGCTTAACATCATTTTATTTATTTCATATTACCCCCAAGGAATTCCTTAACATATTTCTAAAGATCTCGCGGTATTCGAAATCTACTCCTACAATTTGTACCCTAGCTTACACCAACAAATCTATCCCTAAAAAGATTCCGAAAAGTCCATAGGCAATTTTAATCGAACCCCACATCTAAATTATTCTCTGCACCCCAAATTTAAAAATATTACTTGCCATAGTGCAACTAAGATTGTTGAAAGGTCATATTTTGAATTTGGAAGCATATTGCTTCTCATTTCAATTTTAAAAATGTGTTTGCAATATTGTGAATTTATCTAAAATCTCTTATCGTGGAGCTGCAACTTTAAAATGTCTACCGATAATAATTCGAACCTTTGAAAAAATGCTATCACGTATATGATAACTGGCATTCTGAATGTAAACCTAGAATTTAATATTATTTCCTCCCCCCAAAATTAGTATTAAAATTATATCACGACACCTCTTCACAACCAATCCCCACTGCTTTAAATTATTCTCCGTGACTAAATTAAGTCCCAAAATGTTTTCAGCCACCACGGCATTATTAATGTGCTCCTATGATTTTGTTCATTTCCTTCGCTCCAAAGCAGGTCCTTTAGTTATGTCAGGACAACCAGCTTCCTTCCAAATCACTTTCTGCAATTCTAAATTATTTCCCATGCCAAAACTAATCTCCAATATATTGCTATAAATTACGCCAGCAATGCAAATGTTTTCATAAAACCTTGTGTTATTTCCTGCGTTCAAATTAATTCCAACAATTATGTCAAAAAGCAGGTCTTTTAGTTATGTCAAGACATCCAGCTTCCTTCCAAATCGTTCCCTGCAATTGTAAATTATTTCCCATGCCAAAACTAATTCCCAACATATTGCTAAAAATTACGCCAGCAATGCATATGTTTTCATAAAACCTTGTGTTATTTCCTGCACTCAAGTTAATTCCTAAAATTATGTCAAGCCATTACCGGCTTTTCAATCAACTTCCAAAATTGATAATTATTTTGCGTGCCTAAATATGCTCCCACTTTTTTTAAAACGTTGCCACTGCATTCTAAATGCGGTCCAAGAATTTACGACTGTTCTCTGCACCCAGATTAACACATTAAGTGTTTCCTCAAATCACTTCCGAGATTCCGAATATCATCCAACAGTTTGAAATCTGTTTCAGTATTCCAACTACTGTGAATAAGATTCATGTATGTTTGAGAAAAATTTCAACATGAAATACTAATGCAAACCTTCATTCCAATCCTTCAAAAACATTTTAAGGCTCAGAAATGTAAAAATATGCTTTTCTAACAACAGGAATCAAGTTCAATTCAAAAACACTTCAAAACCCCATATTCAAGACTTTACAAGTCAATGTTTCTTGAGTTCTAAGAATTATAAGAATCACTGCCATCTGGTGTTCGCTTCCGATCCCCACTTTTTTTCGATTTCTTGGTTCATTGGAATGGCCAAAACTATGCAGTACTTTACTTCTATTCAACACATACTTGGATCGCCAAGAAGGATTGCTAGTCCGCATTTTGTACATCACAGTTTCAGCTCTCAGTCAAAGCAGCGTTAAATGCAGATTCTCCCCAACCGGTGGTTACGATCATCGCAGCGAGAAAATTCCTGTCTTGAGTAAACGTATGTCCCTAATTATTTTTCAATCATCGCAGCGAGAAAATTCCTGTCTTGAGTAAACGTATGTCCCTAATTATTTTCCAATCATCGCAGCGAGAAAATTCCTGCCTTGTCAAAACGTTTTTTTGTCATTATCTATACCTTTATTTTAAATTCTGAGGGACAAATAATTAACTATACGCCGTTTTCCATACTTTCACCTGTCTATCACAATTCTGGATGTTTGGGAAATCGTAAATTATTTTTTTCAGAGTAATTCAAAGCACATATAACAGCCTCAATATACTTTCGAAACATTTTCTAATGCGCTTTTGCAGTTTTTTTTACTATTGGACTACCCAATATTAAGATGAAATTTGCAAAAAATAATGTAGACCTAATAATCATAACGATCCTTAAAAAATCAAATAAAATTAATGAAACTCTTAACGACAAGGGTAATTTCTACGTGTACCGGTTCTGCTTTAAGTAAATTAAGTATTATTTGAATACTTTCAAACGATTTAAATGTCATTTATGATCCAAATTTTCGAAACCTCTTCGCATTAGAAAATAAGTCACATGAGCGCCAAAATTAAATCTACTGTTTCGAAACTGGCTTTGACTTCAAAGCTCACCCCAGATAAACTAAATATCCTGTAATTATTTTTGAAAATCCTTGAAAGAGATTGTCAAAAAATTATAGAACATAATGATATTACTCTACTACTATATTGATGCATACTATTAAAGACAAGGACAGCATGTGGACAACTTGTTAATAATTTAATTTGTCCTTCCGCCGGCATTTATTGTCCAACAGCTTTTATTTATCTCCTTGAACATTACTATTGTAGGAGTACTTTTGTAAGTAGACTATTACAGTTCGTACCTTCCATGTACGGTACATTGGTTGAAGGATAATATTAGTTCATAAAATTAACAAATGTGGCGACTGCCTTGGTCCAATCATAGGTAACTGAATTTAACGCCGAAACCACAGAGAATCCAAAAGAATGCATATACGCAAATGCGCGTATACGTAAATATAATGTAAATGCGCACACGCCTCTCGAATACACATCAAAGTTTCTATACATATGTTTCCCTATATATACGGAAGGACCTTAATGGGCTTCTTCACTTCAAACTTTAGAATGTAATTGAAAGATAATTCTGGAAATAATTTCACCTCAGTTTTTGTACATACTGCATGAATGTCATTGTTGAAATTAAAATTAGGCAAAATTCGATGTCACTGATGATGATGGTCATGATGATATGATCACTGACCACTATTACACACAAAGCATCGGCAAACAGATTTTTAAAATGCAAATTCTCTACATTTAACGTGCTGTTAGTAAAGGAAATTAGATCAAAGGTTTTTTAGGACGAATAGATATGTAAAAGAATCGTTTATTTTTTAAAGAATAAATGAATTACACATGTACGACGGTTGCAAGTAAAGGCATTTCCAGAATCGTTACATGAAATGTTCGCCAGATCGATTTAGATGTTCCATCGACGCCAGTCTACAACTATTATACATGCGAAGGAAGGTGATAGCCTGAAATTAAAATAAAAATTAAACATTCGTGGCAAGTGAATCCAGAACATTCACCTTGAGGGCCAGATGCACTTTTCAAGCTTCAGGATTAAGGTCTCTGAATATAATTATCGAACTAACGCCACCGTGGTTTTGCTGAACAGGTTTCCTTCAATTTCCTGTGTGATGACTCCTCCTCGGAATATGAAAATTCCAACAAATCTAAATCGATTTCAACTAACACTATTTAATCAAACTATTCACAAACAGATAGAAATCTCAACCATTAATCTTTCCGTACGAAGTATGTACATTTATGAAATTATTTTAGAAGGCACATTAACAATGTATTTTACAGGGCTTTTTTGCCAATAATGTATGTAAATAAGTCAATTATATATTGGTGAAGAAATTATTTACATAATCTAATTTGAAACCATTTGTACAATCCGACTCTGTTCATCCTCCTCCAACTCAAATGTTTAAATAAAATTTCTGAACGCCTTCTTTTAGGGCAGGTTTTATCATAATTAAATGCTTCCTATGATTTCAAGAACTAATGAATCTCAAGAATAATTTATTACGCAATCCAGGAAGCACTAAAAATAATATACCCTGCCCTGGCCAGGTAAATGTTTACTGTAAGATGGATCAATCACGGATGTAGGTAACCATTTTCGGTAACACTGAACGATGGCCTTTATGACCCGAGGATAATAAAAACGTGTTGAAATATACAAATAACTCCTGTGATTAAATGCCCTACAATTATTTCGCACTTAATCCACACGCAAATAAATTTGAAGTACTTTAAAGCGTCCAGGAACAATACAATACATGATCAACACAAATACAGGAAAGGTTTTATAGAAGTATTTTACAATACCTGCCACGAATCCAGAATTTTTTAAACGTCGTATAAAAGTAATTGCATGTCTCTATCACAGAATGTGAAAAATATTCGAGCAAAATGAAATAATTTTGCAGACAGTGCAAGTATGTACCAGCAAAAACCCTGAAATTTTAAAAATCACAAGGAAACTTGAAATAATATGCAAAACGTACGTACAAATGAACTGATAAAAGTCACTTTGCATAGAAGTATAAAATCATACTCATGATTAGAATAATAGCAAGTGGTCGAGGGTTTTCGATTTGTCTACAATGTAATGTGTTAAAGAAATTCTCAAATGAAATGCCTGTGGCATCATAAAATGTAGGCTGGCTGATGCCAAAATTAAAGTCAATTCGAGTAGAATACTGCACTTCCGTGAAATATTACGAATGCTTATGCCACTGCTATTTTTCTAAGACTGATCACAGTTTAAGTGGCTTCAATGATTTCTGAAAATCTAAAACACATTCCACCACCTACAAATTATTTTCATCGTCGTAAAATTATTTTCATCGTCCGAAAATCATTTTCATGATCCTCAAATCATTTTCATGGGCCTAATTTCATTTTCATGATCCTGAAATCATTTTCATGATCCTGAAATCATTTTCATGATCCTGAAATCATTTTCATGGCCCTGAAATCATTTTTGTGGTCATAAAATTATTTTCACGGTCTTTAAATAATTTTCAAAGCGGAACAATTATTTGAACTGTTAAATCATTTACCTAACATATTAACGACATCTTGCCCTTAATTTTAGCCGCCAAATACAATGAATTGCGAAATGAAATGATTGCTGTATATCTTTTAAAAAACTATTGCAAGTATGACGTAGATGCAAAGCTCAAGGACAGATCCGCTTAAGAAATCAAGAATCGAAATTAGTTTTTCCATAGAAGGAAGAGTAACTACGCAATTATACTGAGTAGAACAATTAGAAGTAAAATCTACATTGGTCGTTGTCGTTAAAGAAATGTCTGCCACCATTTTGAATATATTCTTATTATGAGATGAATGAAGGAGATTCCTCCTTATGCACCTACGGGTAGTATAGTCCTTTCGCATAAATTATGGTTCGTTCATGAATTAATTCCTGTTATGGAGTTATGGGACTGCAATCGTCCGCCAAGAACTTGTAATTATCCCTCCTCCCACAATTTCGTACCTTGAATTAGAAAAGCGATTAGGCTATTGGTCCTCTGTCCTAACAGACATCTGAAGGAGGCCTATTTTCACACTGCAGGTACCAGCGATCGTTTTAAGCCTAGGTTTACGCACGAAGTCCCTAAAATTCGCATGGTTCCCTCCTGGAGATCGACCATTATCAATTGCCTCAATCGATTCTTCATTTAAAACAACTATCCCACTCAGACATTATTCCTGAATCCGTGCAAATATAACTACAAAGGCCTTTGTTTTTAAGATTCCACTTAATGCATCCACGCAAATCTTTTACAATTCTACTCTCGGGCCCGAATTCTTGTGACGTCAGGCAAATGTAAGCGTACCGCCAAAAATCAAAGTACGTAAAATAAAGTCAAAACATATTTAATTTGTAAGCCAGCATTCCTTCAATAATTTAGTAAATTCAACTTAGTAATGAATGCATGCCTATTGTTGTTAAAATGGCCTGTAGTTGCGCAGTTTATTTTAAATCCTGCGCAGCTCCCAAAATAATAAGAATGCAATTTATAAATCGATGCGGGGAAAAACTTCTGCAGCAATTCTTGAAAATCCCTACTATGACCATTGAATTTACAGCCTGCACAGAAATAACAAATTGCCTAATATAATTCCTAAAACAAGCGCCCAGGAAAAATTATTACGAAAGTGGGCAGTGAATTTAAATTTACTTGAAAATCCCAACTGTGAGCAATAAATTTACAGCCTTCACAGAAATTATTAATTTCCTCATATAATTAAGAACAAAAATGCCCAGAAATGAATTATCACGACAGTGGGCAGAGAATTAAATTTTAAAATCCATTAAAATTTTCACAATAATTAAAACTTCACTTCATGATCCGGACATTACTACTCAGTCATTGTACTGCCTTGAAATAAAATTCCCTACTATTCCTACTATAATTAGATGTCTAAAACTAATACTATCCGTAATAGATAGTAACTTACTGTGGAGCCTACAGAGATTCCCAAAGGTTTAAAATTTAATTTCAAATAAATTCCAGTCTACGTCAATGTACGGAAAACCGTAATATTGCCCATAACATGCAGGCTATGCAAATCACTACGCAACGCCAGAGATAATATGAACTACATTATTCCGTATGCGGATAGCAGGAACAACATACAAAACAATATATTGGCAACTAACGAATGAACTAACAAAGCATTTTATGTAAACATATGATTTTTGCATACTGCCAGCTCTAATGCACGCCGCAGCTCACCTAAAATCAAGGGAAAACGTATTACCTTGTTCACAATGAGTCCAGTTCCTTCAGCAGAATTTTTGAAAAATAAATTTGAATGCGTGGGTCACTCGCTGCCTTGGGATGACCTTTAAAAAATTAACATGACGGTAATTAATTTGCATCACATACTGAATATATACAGCGTGCATACTCCGTATATGTAATATTGCACAATTAGGTATGAAAAAGTACAAACATACATAGCATAATGGTAAATTTCGTACGTTTCCGTCAGTCAGTGGTCAACGGAACAATCCGAAATGTATTATGAAACAATAATTACTACTGGTGTGTGCCGAGTAACTGGCCAAGCTCCACGCATCGACTACCGCGAATCTATAAACAAAAATTTAAAACAAATTAGATAAGAAGATGTCGGAATACAAAAAATTCTACTTCATCCAGTTTCACAATATTAAGTAGGAATACAGCAAACAAACAGACAAAAAATAGCAATCACCCTATTTGCAATTTCGCAGCCAGTGGTGTACTACTACAATTCCACCATACACCCAAACAAAGACGCCAACAGATCTCGTTTGACAAAATAAAAAATGACGAAGAATAGGGAAAACACCTGAGTAATGCAATCAGGCAAGCGTCCATTTCATTTGAAATTCTGAATTATCATTGCATACAAATCTAGGTAAATCAAAACAGATTTGTTAAATTTAAATTCAGAAGGGGTGTTTCCATTCTGAAATAGTTTTGCAAGTCCTGCATTCTAAATTTAAAATGCCGCACAGTGTGGAAAGTCTAAACCAATCGATTATGTATACGGAGATTTTCTGAAAATATCTGCAAATTGTGCTTACTTCAATGCCCCTGTAATTTCAATTTTGGTAGAAAACCATACTTTTGTAATATTATTGTCCAGCTTTTTTCATTTGGCTACAAATTGCATTTCGAATTATTTAATATTAATCATCATTAATTGGTTTTAATGAAAAATTCTAAACCAAAAGGATTACTAACGTTGGTTGCAGACAACTTGAACTCAAATACTTGCTAAGCCTTTGTTGCACGAGAAATGGCAAAAATCCTTCAATCACGTCAAAATCAATGAAACAACATAACGGCCTATGCAGCTTCCAGGAAACTTAATAACCCACATGGTTTTAAGAATAACCAAACCTCCGTTAATAATCCACAACTTCACAAGGTTTGTCGAAAAATTAATTGCGCAAATAAATAATCGGAAGTGGTTTTACCTGTTTTTGTCCCAGTCTTCCGTCCTACCGTTGTATAGAAGCAGCCTCGAAAGCATCTGAAATTTAATCCGGATTTTGAAATAAAATCAGTCGTTATATGCTTCTTTACTATGAAAAGGAACGTTTACAAAATTATTAAACTTATTAAAGGCGCCAGCCGCATTTATAGTTTATATAGAGTTTACTTTTTCAATTATATACATTTTCGCAGAAGCAATAAATGTCACAGCTGTGGTGAATCAGTAGCCTTCAGCCTTCCAACTAAGCTACGGATCCTTTTTTAGAATTGGGCTTTTTTAGAACGATAAAACCCTCCAGGTGGTTGCAGTAATTTATGGCTTCTTAGAAATACGAGGAGAAACTGAATTGGCTTACCTTAACTGCTTCCGTGGTGAATAGTTACGGCCATGAAAATTGTACCCAATAAAATTTGGCACCTGTAAATTTTTAGTGATCACAATTTGACACGAATCATAAGCTTCCTGCACATTCGGGGGAAAAGACTCTACCCACCTGATAAATCCACCACACCATCCTCCACAGTAATAATTAATTTGTAACAACACAATTAAATCCATGACTGCAGCTACACACACAGTTCCTGAACTGATGAGCTCCACTTTGAAAATAAATTTCCATACTGACCATGAAAAAATGAACGATAAAAAACATGCTGTAGCAGTTTCATAAAACAGGAAAAAACATGAAAATGAATCCAGGTCAGAAATGGAACTTTTGATTCTGTGCTTACACTCGGGTTGCGGCAGGAAAAAACATCACAAGGCATCGAGGTAAGAATTCTACTTCTGGTTCTAATTTCTTATGCCGGCAGGAAGATTTTGGCGTACTGTAAAAAAAATAAATTCGCAAAATAAGCAAAACATGTATTTTAATTAATTTCCAGACGATCCATCTTTCAGTTAGTTTTGAATTTCAATAAATTCATGAATTATTAAAAATGCTGTAGATGCTTATTTAATTTGAAATCCTGCCAGCTCGCAAAATAATAATTGAAGTTCAAATTACAATCTTCCAGTGCTCCCAAAATGAAAGGAACCCTTGAGAATTTCTGCTATGGCCAACGAATTTACAGCTAGTTCAAAAGTAATTAATTCCCTAATATAATTAAAACAGGAACTACATACTACTATAATAAAGTTTCGTACCCTTTGTCAGTTAGTGGATATAATAATTGGAGGATCCCATATATATTAAAAACAAAAATCACTACTGCTGTGTCCAAAGAAACAGGACAAGTTTCAACTATTACGGATCTGCGAACAAAATTATAAGAAACGGTGGGTAAGAAAATGTCCAATAGAAAAATATCTCCGCGTACAACAAAATTCGACTTCCTTCAGTTTAACAATATTCACTATGGATACACGAAAATATGAAAAAAATATACTTACCCTGCTTGCAATTTCGTAGCCGATACTACCCCATGCCAAAATTCCTCGATCCCCCAAACAAAAACGCCGCGAATTTAGTTTTTTTCACAAATAAAAAAACAGAAGAGAGCAACTACAGGTTTCCTCGGCGGCTGCTGGTAACAAATTGAACTGTCATTCAACCTTATCATCGACTCCAACGTCCTAAGAGCATAGATTCAAATTCCAAAAATATTTAAATTATCTCAATACTCAGGTTACTCCATACAAACATACATCCCTCAATGTGTTAATATAACATTACAACAATCGAATTTCCACTCACCTCTAATTTCCCTCGTCCATTCACCCAACAATAATTACTGTTATTCAACCTCATCGTCCATTCCAAGTTCCTATGACAATAAATGCAAATTCCAAAAATATGTAAATTATGTCAATACTGAGATTATGCCATACAAACATGCATCCCTTAATATTAATACAATCCAATGTCCACTCACCTCTAATTTCCCTCGTCCATTCACCCGATCATAATTTAGTAGCGACAACCACCACAATAAATTTCCGTACATCCTGGAATAATTATTCTTCGAACTGACACGATAACCACCACAATAATATGAATTTCCGTACGTCCTGGAGTAGTACTACATTACACTGCCACAATAACTACAGCACAGAATTTACAGAATGCTCCTTGAAATGGTCAATGAATAATGAGCCCGCCTGTTGCATTCCCAGTTGTCACGAAAAACACAAAAACGTTCCCTTCAAAATTATGAGAACATTCCTGCCTTGCTGTAGCAGTGTTTCAAAACAGGAAACAGCATGTCAATAAATCCAGGTCAAAATGCAGCATTTTATTTCATACCATCATTTTCGTTTCGACAGGAAAAAACATGAAAGGGAATCCAGGTCAGAAAGTGAACCCTTTTTCTATTTTTAGTTCA
>JAQFYD010001820.1:0-11063 GCA_034694225.1 Bourletiella hortensis
TAGAGTAAAAGAATATATTGTTACCTTTAGAAAATTTTATGTAGGATAGCAAATAGAATATATTTGGGTACATAGAAGCGGACTGAAAATGTCACAGAAGGTGACATTTGAAAATTATTACGTTATACTGTGGTTATTGGTTATGACTCTTATTGTGTACTTTTGTTCCTTCACTGTAAAATGACGCTTAAATATTATGCTCCGAGACTTTATTCTGCTGAAATAAAATGTTTTCATATCTTACGATATCAAAAGTAGTAACATGATCGGAATCTTTCTCCAGTTTTCTGTCCACACAACACAAGCCGGCAGTATAGGTAATGCAATGAAATGACACGGTAATAATTTATGCCTCAAACTGAAGTCACCAAGTCAGAGTACAGTCATACATATAGATTTATTTCCGCATTACAGATTAGTTAGTTTCACAAGTTTCATAATCCTAATGAAATTCAACATTTTTTCAGATTAGCCAGTGCAGTTTAACTGACTCTTTGGTGATCATAAAGCTATTATTACGTTGTTGTTGTTTCATCCACTTCCCACAAATGAGAAAGAACGTGTTCTTCTATTTATAACATACGCGCTGACAATTAGGGACAAGCTTTTGGTCGAATGCTTGTTAAATACGTGCCCAGTTGTTGGTTGGAACCCTCCCTCAAACTAGCCTGATCGCAAAACAGTAATTAATAGAAGTATCCAAAAATTTCTGGAACTTTTGCTTTGCATCATTATTGGGCTTTGCTGACTAACTCAGCTCCCTAATATGAAATTATTAAACAGGTACAAATAATCGCTCTTTTCATTTTTTCATTACATAACCTATCATCATTATAACCCTATGGAAGTGATTGCTGCACGATTTCCCTCTACACCTCATTTAACATGCCTGCTTACACAGCTTACGTATAATAATAACTACTACTATTTTCAACACATTTCCCCCAATTTTGTCCATCTACACTATTTTTATTGATTACTATAGTAACAACAATCACCAAATGTGCGGCAGTAACCGTCTGCAAAAAATGTCTGCCTGAGCAGCTTCGTAATCTGATTCACACAGTAAAATAAGATCCCCGTAATAACATGGTTACAATTATTATAAATTCAATTGCTCTCCTCGTATAGTTGTATACATTCTGAAGAGTTGAATTATGCCTCACCTCCATTAGTGAACTGAATGATTTCCTCACTAGGTATTCATTTTATGTCATAATTAATAGCATTAGCGTGAAACAGAATAAGACTGATTGTTTATTTCCTTAGCTGCACCTTGTAAATCCTTAAATTGCATTTCCCCTGACCGCGAAACTAACATGGGGGGAGGGGTGAATGGTGAACAATGGTATTAGGTGTAGAGCTTGACATTTTTTACAGTTGCCAAAGCTGTGCTCCTAACTTAAACGGACTGACTGGGAACCTGGTTGCGAAGAGGAACCAGAGGGCGCTGAGGGTTGTTTTCAGGGTAACATTAGAGTTGAGCTAACTGAATGTGAGATAATCGCGGGTACAAATTGGTAACACTTTAAGTACAATGGGAACAGTCAGCCTGGCAGTTCCGAAACACTTAACAAGCGACTTAGCTAATCCATACGGCCCTTAAAAATATCGTTAGCCTATAGTTGTTTAACCTGTTAAAAGTGTCATTTCTTTGGTCTCATGTCCCTATTCAATAATAGCAAAAGGTCAGTTACATTAATAATTGTGTATACTAACTCTCAGTATATAGTAGGACTTAATTGCTATAGTAAAGCTTCTTAGCTTTGTAACCTAATCATCCTTACGTATTTTACAATTGCGACTAAAAATCTCCACAGATGCTCATCATTAGAGTAATAATAATTATTAGTAATAATAGTAATTAATTACATACAGCTCATAGCAACGATAGGTAAGTCATTCTTAACGTGAATGAACCACTAAGTTTTATTCATTTACAAGTCACAACGGACCTTAATTATCATGTATTACGAAAAGCTGAGAGAAATCAATGTATCACGGTATTTAGAAATCGTTATACGACTGCGCTGAAATTAACATGTACGTTTGTTTTGTTATTAGATAAAAAACTTTTACGAAATTAGCTTCATCATCAACGTTATCATCGGCTGGTTTGTAGAAAAGCTCTTACAAGTTTTTGTAGTTTTTTTACCCTTATGAACTAACATGTATAGTTTAGAGAAACTTCTACGGGAGAAGTTGAATGCACCTCTTCAGCATCATTCAACAAAATTTCTAGCAGTTTGACCCAAAAGACGCCGCCGCCATGTTTTTTTAGTTCGCATCAAGCCCTGTTGGCCCTATTTACAGTCAGTAATGGAGTTTGTCTCCATCTGTTCATTTACGTATAATATTCATTGTCAAATTTTCATCAATCATATTCATTATTTACATTGTCATTACACTATGAGCTTGAACAACTATACAAAAGCGCCATCATCTTCACCGTCGACCTTGTAATGACAAACTAACCCATGAGCTTTAATGAAACACTGGCTATGACTAGGAAGGAGGATGGTTTTGATCTTGTCCCGAAAAATCTTATGTACTCTTCTAGTACGCTGAATTAATTTCCTCATATTTTTTAGTGATAAAAAAATGACCTCATTACTACATGATTCGTACTACGAAAAGGGTCTCAGCGTAGGCAGCGCTTACGTAGGCTTACACACTAGTACTTGTCCACCATCAATCGGTCGGTGCTGCTCTGTACAGGTACTAAACTAACTGCAGGATTTAATTACAATATTAGGTAGCTAGGATGGGACTTGTGCTAAGCGTCCTATTCCTCTGTACTACGTGAATTTTGAGCTTGTACAATATGTTACAACTTGGTTTAATGCCTAATTTTATGCTCTTGATTCATTCGCTCCTCCCCTATGAAGATCTCTAGAGCTATAAAGACGCTACGCTCATACACAAGCTTACATTGAACGCTACAACAATGTTTTTAACGCTATAGTGCTAACAGTCGGTGCTAAAATCAATCCTAATACGCTACTCAATTCGGATTTTTATAGGACATGACTTTTTTTTCATCCTCACGGTGCCTTATAGCACAAAAACATACTTTGCTGTTGCAATTAACTCAAGTATCAAAACGGGCCAAAAATGACTCTGAATACTATAGACGCACGTCAGAAAATATCATATCGATGTAATCGAAAAGATGGAGTGACAATGCGCAGTGACTAACCGAAAATCTACATGGAATGAAGGTGACTCATAGGTCATATGGGCGTAGGAAGCACTGTAAAATCTTGAAGAGCATTGCGAACGGTCTCGTATAAGGGTTTATTCATTTGGGGGTTCGTGTCTGATGAATCCATTCCTGGAGGATCGGTTGGGTTAGGGCCATGACCACCAGGGTTATTGTTCCCACAGAGGGTCTGTAACTTGGTCAGGTATGAATCAAAATTTTCGGAGGATATTCGGTCACCAAATCCGGAAGTATCTCCATAATTTGCGTAATAATGTGGTGGGGCATACTGTTGAGCATGGGGATGGGGAGGATACTGCTGAGAGGGATGGTGGACGTTCGTTGTCGGACCATACTGCTGGCCATGGTGAGGGATTCGAACATTTTCCAGCAGGGTAATCACATTATTACGTAAGCTTTGGTAGTAAGTATTCAAATGGGAACTCCTGTCACCAATCTGTTGTGAGTCTTTCTGATCCACCCGGATTTGGGGATCTAAAGCGTTCACTTGAGAGCGGATACGACCAAGCTCCGACTCCGCTCGGAGGTTTTCCTTGTGCAGCTCCGAGATTGACAGTGGTTGTAGCTGAGATTCATCATAGGGTGTATTGTTATTATCCGCCTGTTAAAAATGTTATAAAAGTGTCATATTGGATGGCAGACAAGGGTAAATTGTAGGAAATAAAATCCTTTATTACTACCTTAATGTGATTGTACATAGACTCCCCGTTGGAGTGCTCACTCGGTGAATAGGCTCCCTCGATGTGCGTTTTACCCCCTGGACTGTCCAGTGCTCTTGCTTTGGACCTATTAGCCATAGGGCAACCGGATGCGCTTCTATGAGACAAAAATTTCCCAGTAGCATGACCCGAACCGTCACAACCTGGCACAGGGCATCTCAATGGCTCAGCCTCGGGTCCCTCTCGAGGCTTGCTCTTGGGCTTGTTGGCTCGCGGACATCCGGATAAACTGGAGTCAAATGACATCGTAGCACTTATAATAAAAAGTCAAAGTCTGTTCATAGATTATGGCGATTGTGGGACAATGCACTCACCTCCTATGAGTCGCATAGTTTCCTGAAACGTGGCCCATGCCATCGCACCCTGGAGTAGGACATTGGATTAAGTCCTTGCCGTCCCTGCCTCTCCCACTTCTGTGATTCGGAACTGCATACCCCATCAACCGTGGAGTTCGACTTGGATCACCTTTTCCGTCCATGTATTGACCTGATGGGTTACCCGCATTAGGATTCCCGGTTGGATTCCCCGCATTTGGATTCGGTGGTGACCCACTTTGTTGGTACGACAAATAGTAGGAGGAAGGAAGTGGCTGGGGCCAGCCGTTGTTGTAATGGTAGCCATTCGTCATGTATTCATTATTATAGTAACCTAAGGAATATTAACAGAAATAAAGCATGAAACAACAGAAATTCACGCAAGCTACAAAACACACAGAAAAAAGTAGCTTACCTTCTCGAGGATAGCCGTACGCTGGGTTGTCGGGGGAATGACGGCCGAAGCCTGGGGGGAACCTGAAAATGAAACGTAGGGATGGTTTTGAGTGATGTGATAGACGGGTGAAGAGGCTAATATTTGTGTTTTATATGTGCATAGCGTGAATAGCAAAAATCATAGGGAAATGAGAAGCGATTTTACTGATGACAACTGATGGGATTTTTACCTCGGTTGAGTATCTGTAGAAAAGTCCACAGGTTCTGTTTGCTCGTCTGGATTGCCGTAATTAGCCATTTCACTAGAATACGGACTACTTCCACTGGGTATCCACATTGAAAACGATATTGATAGTACATGTACTCATTGGTGATAGTAGGAAAGAGATAAAGTGAAAGAGAGAGAAAGGAAGACAGCAAGAGATAGACAGAGAGAGAGACAGAAAGAGAGCAAGAGAGTGAAATGGAGATAGAAATTATCTAAATTTATTGTGAATCTGTCTACAGCAGAAGAGCAACAGAAATCGAGATAGCAAAAGGATGACAGAAAATTTAAAATGGGAAGATAGGAAATTTTCGCTTACTTGTGTGTGACCCCCGTTCGGGTTAGACTGAGATCTTGCGGACTGGGCATGGCAGGACTGGCAGGAACGCGACCTCCAAATTGCATTTGATGATGGAAAGGGGACATTCCCACAGCAGAGGCAGCAGACAAATCCATCACTGCAGGTGATGGAGGCTCCTTTAATCCACATTTCACCGACAGATTTATCGCTGACGGAAAGGTTCCCAAGTGGTGAGCAACATTCGCATCATAACCATAGATTGGTCTGCAAAGTAATCGAAACCAACAGAGATTTCCTTGATTAGAATCCAACACCAGAAGCAAACTACTAGAAGGCTTTGCGTCATTCATCCTCATTTCATACTTGTTAGTCGTCTGATAGATCTCTCAAATCATCAGCCTCACCATCATCAAAATGCACTTGCTACGTTTCCCATTCTCTCCCCTTCTGTCCTGTTCAACGTGCAACTATGTGTGATAATTAAAATGGGACAGAAAGAGGAGGAGAAGGAGGTGCGTTTGACTAATACAAATTATACATCGAAGGTGCCATATCTATACCTTGGGTATACAGCACAAGAGTTCCCGTTCTCTTCTTGTTTCACTCCTGAAGACGACGGTGGTGGTGGAGGGACTACAACCTGATTATGATATAATCCGTTCATTTCACTCCGAGCCTCGTCTCCATTTGAATTTCCATTTGCTCCACTATTCCCATCACCAACGCCACTGTTAGCGCTATTATTATTCGCTGTATTATTTCCTTCAGTATTTGTTTGCATTGCGTGATGATGGTGCTGCTGTTGTTGCTGCTGTTGTTGTTGTTGTTGTTGTTGTTGTTGCTGCTGCTGTTGTTGCTGTTGTTGTTGCTGCTGTTGTGCAACCTGTCCGTAGTCACTGCTATACACAGTGCGGTGATGATGGTGGTAACCACCTGGATGGCTGCTCTGACTGCTTCCATAACGGTATGACATGTCATCGTAGGCAGATTGAGGTTGAGCTTGAGTGGGCGGTCGATTACTGGTCTGGTTCGGATATTGCGGTGGCGGTGGAGGTGGTGCTGGTGGTTGTTGTTGTTGCTGCTGCTGCTGCTGCTGCTGTTGTTGTTGTGGGGCGCCTCCCGGTCCAGCTCCTCCACCAGGCTGAATTGAGGACGTAGAGGATGCAGATGAGCTCGTGCTTTCACAACAATAATGATCGTATCCATTTCCGTTTGCTGTCACCGGTTCTACTCGAGAGGGAATGCATTTTAGTCTTCTGTATACGTTCTCTCCCTCTTGAAGAGGGTGAAAGAGATAGAACCCCTTTGCTTACCTTTGTCTATAGATGAGGGTGAAGTGCTTGTAGATCCAAAGTGAAACGTTGTCTTGGGACACGAATCGTCCTTCCCTGCTACAAAACAAAGCAGGAGTTATGACGATTCCGGTTATCAATACGTATACAGTCTTAAAGCTTGTATTTGCAGTAGGATAGAAATAAACTGTAGCATATACATAAATATAAATTTAGGAGTGACAACTAGATTTATCGCTCAGTAGCAACACTACTGGGCTCACTTACACATAGTTTTCTGGCGGGAGTCTCGGCCGGAATGCCTGTTAGCTGCCGCGATCGGACAGCCTGACAGACTGCGGTGGGTGTTTCTATTGCTGTTGACGTGGCCGCGACCACTGCAACCCGGTGTGGGACATTTCAAGATTGTCTCGTGCATTGCCAAAACTGTCAAAACACAAAGAACTTTTTATCCTTCCATAGAGTAAATCCATTCCCACATGCATTCTCGTCAAAAATGTCGTCTTGTTTTCAGGCAAACATCGCTGCTGGACAGCATCATGATGATGAGGATGGGGTGGGTGTGTATGATAGCACGGGAGAGGGATGATGATGGTTGGTGTTCGTAATCCCATATGTATGCCACTACTTGACAACATGCACACAGACTTTTGTCAGCCAATAATAATGAGATTTCTTCTGCAGGACCACATAAATTTATTAATAGCTTGGACACATCGCACCCTCGTGACAGGGTGCAAAAAGCATGTAAATATTGCAAAATTATATGATTTCACCAATAATAATACATTCATTTAACGCCTACTGCTCAGCCATCCATGCAGTAACAGCAAGAACTTTCTATTTACTAAAAGTTTTATTCACATGCACAGTGCGGGGTAATACAAACAACACTGAAAGTGACATGATGAGGGTGGCGCGGTCTTTGCTGCAAATTAGCACACTGAACTGTACAGCTACATTAACTTTTGCAACTGTGAGGTTTACAAAAATCAAGGCAATGAGAAAAAGAAATGTATAAAGTTCACTTGAGCAACATAGACACATTAGCGGGGGTGAATTTTTCGGATATGTAAAGCAAGGGTAGAGCGTTGGCTTCATTACTGTTATTATTATGTATGCATCTACTTTGCGCATAATCCCTTTGTGGTGGGGAAGGTCTGAGAGGGCATTATAATTTTTATGATAGTATTAATGATGCGAGCAATGATAACAAGAATACTTACTTTCAGGAGTCAACTTATCTTTGCGAGGGCATCCTGAGAGGCTATACATGGGGCAAGAATGAACAGACAAGAAAAGAATGTCTAACTCAATTCTCTCGTGCACTCAAACTTTCATCGTCTTCATAAGTTTCTCTAATCGTAAGTTTAGTTTTCTACTTGAGTTTTACCCCACTTCTTTTTTTTCCTGGCCGTTCAAACAAGGAAACGACCATGTTGGAGGAATAAGAAGTTTCTTTTTTTTAACCTTACTACTACTATTGAGTCTGGCGGGGAGAAATACTAAGAGCGAGATAGAGCGAGCGAAAGTGTTAGAGAGAAAAGGGGAGAGATTCAAACTGCACATTATGGATTATTACCAAAAAGTAGTAGTAGTTGTAAGAAGTGCAACTTTCTTACGCAGTGCACACATATGTGAATGCGTATGATTGCCTAGGATGCACTTTGAAAGTGTCCAACTTTTAGTTCATTTAGTCAGGATGTCGCCCCTTAATCTTCATTCAAATATTTCTCAACTTAAATAATTATTATTATCTTACACACAATGGAATTCTTTTCTTCATTATATCTTCAAAACTTTCACTGCACTAACAACAACAACAACAAGAAGAACAAGAAGAACAACAACAAGAGAAAGAAAACTTGTGCTTTCACAAGGGCCACAACCTTGCTCCAGTTTCGCTCTTCTGTCACACATACACATGTTTATATAACTTGTGCAAAACTATGGTCAAACTTGATGATAATACTTTGTACTGAGTGATACAGCATATGAATAAAAATATTTTTACTTTCCTTAAGACTTCTATCTATCTATCGCTCTCTCTCTCTCTCTCTCTCTCTGTTTCTTTCTCACCCTCCCTTCTAACGTATTCACCTGCATTTACGTTCAACTATGAAGAATTAGTAGCTAAACAGTATTGAACGTACCTTCTATGATGAGAGTAAAGACCAGTGATATGACCCTGTCCGTTACAACCAGGCGTTGGACACTTGGATGGGTCTGAAAAAAATTATTTAAAAATATTTATAATAATAATAATAATAATCAACAACGTATACCCCCACTACTGACCATATTGGAACAAAGGATAAAAGAAATTAATTGGCGGTGGCTAAACGTAATCATCGTTATAATGATTAAAGAAGAAATAATTGATAGAAAGGCACAAGTATTTAAAGAATTGCCCTACTTTTTTCAGTATCCATCCTCATTAATAAGTTTCTTTTGCTGAGAAAGTCTTTCTGATGTAGCAGCACGACTACAATATGAATTGGTTGCTTGCTGCCTGCAACTTTGGTGGAGAAGGAGCCATTGCTACTTGTCACCACTACTGTATAGCACGTTCCCAGATACTAGATGGATGCTTTTCTGGTCTTGTAATAATTGCTCAGTCAACAGTATTATTACTAAAAAAACAAGCAGAAGGAGGACTAATAGCTGGACGCAATAATAAGTTAGTTGAGAAAGCGTGAAAAAATTTGTGAGTAATTTGGACCCAGTGGGAAGGAAAAAAAACTGGTAAGGTCTTCTTCTTCCTCTTTCTCTAATAATGTGAAAGTAGTTGACGTGTAAAAGTGCCTTAACCGTCTGAACATGGTATATAATAATTATGAGGGGGCAATGCTATAAAGCAGGCCCGTAGAGAGTCAATAGCTATATAGTTTAGTTTTTTGGGAGCTAAGCATGTGTATGTGTGATTGGACGGCACGGGAGAGAAATTATTGCCTAGAAGTAGCTTGCACGTAACAGTACCACACACTAGTTTTTTCCCGTTCCATGGCTGAGGGGTGTCAAAATTAATTTGTCAGAAGAAAATGATTTATATGTCATAATTTGGCCAATACAGAGCAAATGATTGAAACTAGCCGAGAGTTTATGCCCCAAAAAGTTTCCCACTTCTTGCTTTCTCTCAGATTGATTCTTCCATTTTCGCTTCACATTCTCTCTTGTTTTTTCCTTGCCATGACTATTACTCCTATCCTACTGCTGCTTGTACTCATTTTCGTCTCTACAACAACGTCTATCCTGATTATGTTTAAGGAATGAAACTAGGTTGATGTTTTTCAAGAATTATTATTACACGCTTTTAGTTGTGTACTCTAGCTACGCTACTGTGAGCAGGAAGGAGTGCGTTCGGGAAAAGAAAAAAATGCTAGTCCTTTTTAGTCTTGGTACCTCCCACAGTGTGCCTGCGTCATCCTTTCGCTTCCCGTCTACCAGCAACTACTACTAACTTTCTCCTCTCTCTCTCTCTCATAGACCTTTGATGACGTAGGAGAAATATGGGCGAGGAATGAACATGAAGAAGAAGAAGATGATGATGGCTCTGAATGCAAGGCATAGCCATATCCCAGTGAAGAAGAAACGATGAGAGGAAGGAAATATGTATGAGAGAAAATTTGAATTCTTTCGTACACAAGAAAAAGAAGAAGCAGTAATGGGACATGCAAGTGTGTAACGAAAATTTGAGAGCATACACACATATTTTAGGGATACATATTTAAATTTTACGAATGGATAAGAATTACTGTAGAAAGCTCCATGCATAAGAAGGAGATGGAAGATGAAAAAAGCTGAAATAGCTAGGTAGGAAGGAGAAAGGTGAAAGTGAAGAAATATAGGGGAGACAAGCAAGGAGTGTAGTAGTAGGTATATCTGACAGGGAGAGAAAGCAAGGCTGCGTAGTAGTAATGCAATTTGGTGTGCGTGTGTGTGTGTATGTGAGCATGGATGCGTACCTTTGGCAGTTCCACCTGGAGTGGCTGGAGACATGGTTTCGCTGCGCGATGACTCGGATCCCACCTTTCCAGGATGATCCACAGGCGTCATTGGTTGTAGAACGGTGTACTGTTTGGGCGTCAATGGTGAGCTGGCAGGGCTATGATTGTCGACAAAGTCGAATGAACTCCGTTGATGCTGTTGACTCTCCAAGTTATAGTATACTGAAGTGGCGGCGGCGGCAGCAGCAGCAGCGGCTGCTGCTGCGGCGGCGACGACTCCCGCACTTGCACCACCAATAGCAGCACTACTATTTCCAACAACACCACTATTACTGCTACTACTCACTACTGCCGATGAAAATGCTGATGCTCCTCCGGCTCCTGCTTTGAATTCATAGTAGGATGGAGCACATGATGATGATGATGGTGGTGGCGGTGGAGGATTCTTTTTTGTATTTAAATTCTCTTTTTGCTTTTCATCATCATCGATAGAAATTTCCAAGTCTGCTGAATTTGAGTCATCCACAAGTTCATTAAAATCTGGAGCGTAAGACCTAACTGAAACAGCCACATGAGACTTTTGCTGTTGCTGCTGCTGCTGCTGCT
>JAQFYD010001821.1:0-11061 GCA_034694225.1 Bourletiella hortensis
CCTAGAAGAGGAAGACCGGCACTAAATTCCTGCTCTTCTTCATGATTCCCTGCAGTGAAAGTGATTGAGAGAATGGTCGTTAACTTTCACTCTTCCGTGTGTATCTAAAGTAGTGTACACGCTCAGCCGTGCGTGCAGTGTAATTTCTGTCCAGCAGCAGCAGCAGCTGTAGTAACTCTGGAGTGAAACTCTCCGAAAAGCGACCAAGTTTACTTAACTTTGTGACTGAGCAATTGGAATGTATGGGCTCATCCGTTAGGAGACATCGTCGTCATAGTTGAGATGGATTCGTGTTCCAAGGAAGCAAACATCAATTTATATGCATTTCGTTCACATTACATCTTCAAACACATATGAGCCCTGTACGAGAATTTGGTACGGTAGCTAGCTATCCCTTCTATTGAAGCCTATGTAGAACCATTATCACTGCCACGAGGCTGCACCTTTGGATGAAGTATGGCCAAAAAAAGGTTCTTCAACATACACATGCCAACTCCGATTCCAATCCCCGCTCCATCAACTTGAAATATCGCAATTTGAGTGTAATTTCATGAACTCTCGCTACTCTATGATGTGTTGTAGAGAATTGTAAAGATGTATTATAGGAATAGACATCCACACACATACACAAGTTGCTTGTCCAAGAGTAGCCATGCATTGCACGGGCGAGCTCCCTTACCTCACTCACATGTTACCATTAGTTTGCTATATCTCTGTGAGTGAGAGTGAGTGAGATTGAGGTGAACGCGGGAGACACTCTGAAATGGGAGGAATATTGATCTGATACTCTTTTCTTTATCTGTTCCATAGCTCCACACTACAACCAGCAGTATGGCACCTCTCTTCCTCACCCATTCTGTCCGTCTTTCTCCTCAAGTAAGTGGAAAAGAAAATCGGGAAAGAAAGTGACTACAAATGTTCACACACACATGCTCTAGTATCTTCTTCTACAACCTATTGAATAAGATGGAGACGAACGAACAAACATGGTGCGACTAGAATACATTTTTTTGCTTTAAAAATCTCCCATGTAATGCGTAGTGGAGCATGTTCAATGCTGCTGCATTCTTATCCTCACACCATATTATTGGACCGGGTGAGACGGATCAAGTTAGACATGTATGAATGACAGGGCCCTTGTTTTCACCATCCTCGTCTCGTCAAGCCCTGTCCCAGCTCCATGTAAAACATTTCAAGGAAACAAGAGAATTTCGTCAAAATGTAATACAATAACGAAATGCCATAGTTTCGTATCCCTTTTTTGAGCACGCATCCAATCCTTCTGGAAAAGAGACATTTTTTTACTCACTAATCGTAACTGGAAGAAGAGGGAAAAAGTGGCACTTTTTCCATAGTCACCCAACTGTAATGACACGATTCGAGATTCCCCGCGGCAAGCTGGCTGGCCACCAGCTCTTCCAAAAACTGCTCCAACAACGTTTACCTTCACGCAGAGCCTTAGCTACATTCCTTTCCTCACTTCTCATCGTGTTGAATTGGAAAAAGTGACGTTTTACGGCTTGCATGCTGTTAGTGGAAAATAACAGCTATCAAAAAGACATTAGAATGAATGTATCTGTACTCTGTGGAAATAGGATCAGCCGGAAGAGCTCCTGAACATCAGCAGTAGTAGTGAGGGTAATGCATTGTGATGAGAGAATTATTGAACAGGAACAAGAAAGAGTTGAGCTATGCATGTTGCAGTAGTAACTACTATAACTTGGCTAATCATTTTTAATATCATCCCACACGGTCTGAAATACTTGTGAGGTGGATGAATAAGGAAAAGAAGAGGGAGTGAGGGAGAAGGTCCTCGGAAATCCTCCTGGGTTTCAAGGAATATATCCCAACATTTTCCCTACCTTCATTTACATAACCTTAGAGTGAAATTCTGCTTTAAATTCTTACTGAGGAGTGAGTGAGAGTGTACGCAAGAGCCCTGTATCGTAATCTCTGAGGAAATTCTGCAATGAGCCGCGCACACACTCACATGCCTAAACATTTCGCCAGAGGCATGAGGCACATGCTAATACTCTGCTGCAGCACAGAAGGAAATCCAAAGCACTTTCAATTTATTCATACGAAGATGATGCAAGGACGGTGTATTCAAGCAAGTTGGAAGGAGAATTGCTCGCATATAAGCAGTATCTCTCTCAAGCATGAACATCTTTATGTTCTCCGCTCACAAGCATATTGAATGGTCCTAAATATATTGGGAAAAATTCTACCTGCCCTTATCATATGCGGATATTAGAAATAGAATGGCAAGAAGTTTCCGACTTCTAACTGCCCCTCCTGGAGGCACTAGCGGGATCTGAATTTTTGGTAATCGTGCGGTAAAAGTCCGTGAGGAAGTGCGAAAAATGCAGTACCCTAAATGCGGGTGAAAAGTAGTAGACGAGAGATATCTTACGAAATGACTGGAATAACGTCCATTTCTTCCACAAATTATTATCAGGCATCCAAAAGTATGGACATTAGGAGGTATAGGAGGGATTTTTGAGGCCAAGGAATTATTTCCCTACCTCCAGGAGGAGGACGTTAGAGGGAAAAGAGATTGCAATAATGGATGAAACTTGGGAAGTATTCTGTGTATAATGTAACGATTTCTTTAGCGCGGCGTATGCAGCAAAAGGCATAAGGAACTTTGCTGGCTGTACACATGATATTAAACATTAAGCTGAGCTAAAATAATCTTTCACCTCAGTTTGCTATGTTTTTATATAATGGACTGAGTGAAGGCATTCATTGGAACAAATACAGGGTAAGAGAATACGACGTGGCTCCTTAGGCTTACAATAAACGAGCAGAATGTTGGACCGGGAACAGATAAGAATGATTCTCCCTATTCCCATTGAGTTTGTCACACTGTTTCCGCGGAACTAGATTTTCCAGTTGGATGAAGTTTTCGCTTGAATCTCATCATCATCATCATCATCATCATGACTTTGTTGTATCTGTCTATTACAGAGAAGAATATGTGACTTGCATAGCTACATACGTATTGCAGGAGCGTAGCAGTAAAAACAGATCACTTTGTCAAGTCTGTTGCTATTACTTGTACAAGCATATAGCTCAATGAGAAAGTTGGATCAGTCGTGTCCCTACTTTGATAATAGTAGTAATATTAATAAGGAAAGCGAGAGAAAGTAAGGAAAAGAGGGAAGTTGGAGAGACGGGGTAGCGGCTGACGTTTATGCTGATATTACACTTATGCGTACAGTTATTGAGAAGTCCACGTGTTTCCCTTCATCTTTCCATGGCATGAGTGCGGAGAGTGCGAGAGTGTGTTTGACTGCCGCCTTAGGTTCCTTCCGCCTCTAAATGAACCACACTGAGTCGCTATTCCTCGTAAATTACCCCCAAAAGTATGGCTGACTTTGATAAATTCACTGCTTCTACCAAATAATAATAGGCTTGTAGTTCGCTTAACATATTTAATCTACTTGGTCGGCATTTATGATAGATGTCCGATCGTCAACCTTACTGCTGTCGTTATCCTTTTTTGTACTACCTCTTCTTCTTCTTCTACTGCTACTACTACTGGTACTGACATGTCATGATGATGATGCTGATGATCGTATCAAACTTATCCTGCTGACGCGACCGCTTTTCTCATATTATTATTACCCGCCCAATATCGTTAGAAAAAGACAGAAGATGACGATGCTTCTTAAATTGTCCTCATTTTTCATCTACAGGCAGCCACACTTAACGTAAATGTTAGCATGCGTTCTTCAGAGAACTCAGAAATCTCAGCAAACCCTTGCGTTGCTGATAATAATTACATAACGGGATTTTGACCTGGACCTTGTCATGCATAACTAAAGAGCCCATTGTGCAGGTAGTTATTTACTGTGCGGGCTAAAGCAGAAAAATCTGCGGTTCCTCCCAAGTTTTCATTGCGGGCAAGGGGAATTACGAAGATGGAATGGGTGGGGGCCTAGCAACAAGTTAGATATACACTTTGGTCATGATTTACTTTCTCTTCATATACTAACCATAGACAAGAGTTTTTCCTTCTCTTTCACAAAACTTTTCCTTGTATTTACTTCTTCTCCTTCTTCTTCTGCGGACACAGTTTCAAGGAACCTCCAAGTCCATAAAAACCAAAAGGCATACTAGACGGCGTAGATAGAGGAGTAGCTAATGGCAGCATATTAGCAAAAGTACTTCCATTTTCTCAGATCCTTTTTTCTCCACTGTGCAAACTCCTCTTGCCTTCCTACCTCTGTCTAATAATGCTATGCACTCCAGTAGTTGTTAGAGTCGTGATAAGTTGCTAGTAAATATAATACAAGGGACTCTCACATAACTATGGCTACTCGACAATTCATTGGATTGGATAGAAGTGGCAGTTTGTGGTGACATTATTAGAATGAATGAAGGCGTGTGGGATGAACTAGGGTGCGACAGGATAAAGAAATGTAGGGTACATGCTACCGTATCCAGGCGGTCATTACGAGGAACATTATTGTCTGAAAAAGAGGAACAATATACTACTTGTTGTGGCTGGTGCAGTCATTGATTACTGCATTGTATTCATTAGTTTCTAAATGGAACTTATATGTTCCGGCTAAACATTAATTTTATCATACAGAACGCACGTTAGAGGGTCAATTTATGTTTACAGAAATACCGTTTAAATTAATTGGCATTAAGTTCAGGAAAGGATAGGATCCGAAGCGGATAGAGCACATAGTCAGACTCCAGTTGTATTATACTCCTTGTAAACCTAAATAATTTGACACGAATTCCCTCCACTCCGTTGCCTTTTGCCGTATTAGATGAAAAGGTAGCACCACAGTCTGTAATAATATGTGACTTCTGCCCAATTTGTGCACCCTGCTTTGAGCTGTGTAATGATGTCCCAGCGGCCGCAAATAGACAGGGATTATTATTAACTTTTGCTAATCCTCTCTTCATTTGTTCCCTGTCTACACTTAGCTGCCTGTGTCCGCGCGTGGTTTGCTACTGCAAGCATCAGCTGTCAACCGGGCCAAGTTTAAATTCCAAACGCGTATAATAATGGATTCCTTGTGCAAGTTTACATCTAATGTATAATATACGAGGAGAAATCTTGTTGACCATAAAGGGAAACAAATGTCTGTTGTGGTCACCATTTACAACGTTAAGTTTGCATCACATGCACGAGTTTGCTCTAGTTTTCCTAAGACTTGTAGCTACTGCATAGCCATAGTTCTCCTCCTTTTCTTGTCACGAATCCCACACAGAGACTATGCTCATGTTCATGTTGTAGACTATAATAGCAGGTACAATACAGTGGTGTAGTAACGTAAGTGAGTACATGTTGACAGCTTGACACATTCTATGATTCGTTCAAATAATTCCCTTACAGGGAAACCCTTGTCATTTATAGCTAGCTATAGGAGGAGACAAAAGGGTGAAGGGAACAAGTTGTGGGATTCTTCATGAAATGCAAAAACTTTGAAGAATGTTTACAATTCTGTCCGTGCTTCGCAGAAAGTGTAGGTCTGGCTTTAGAAGAATCCAGAAATTTACTCGTGTTACTGGTTCTTCCAGCAGTAGTGTTGGCTTCATGAGCGACAGTCATGTGTATACACATTTAAAGCAGTACACAAATGGGCTGGCTTTACTTGCGTTATTTTGAAATCAAAAAAATAGCTCCGTATTTTTCTGCATGCATACTTGAGCTTTAACTTGTCTCCAGCCATGTCTCCTTTTCCATAGGAAGTAGCAGCAGCAGAAAGTTGTTCCAGACTAGAAAGCCTGGTGGGCTTTAAGTAGGGAAATGGCATTTGTGAACTCACAAGGGTACTGCTTTCATCTTTTATGAAAGACCCATGTGCCATGCGGGCATGTATCAATCAATATAATTTCTCTCTCTTACAGGACTATAGTACAGCTATACTACATGCAAAGGAATGAGCAGAAGTTGTAATTATAATCGTTATGTAAAATTCATCACAGTCTTTGGCAATGTCTTCAGCTTTCACCTGTGCACCCGTAGTATTACATGCACGTTTTTATAGGTCGACCATGTTCTCATACTAACTGCTGCTGATAGGATTAATGCTCCCGTCCCTCCTTTGGCCCTATGTAAAAGGCAGGTGTATGGGGCTCAGTCAGTAATGCTTCATCACTACATAAAATATAGCTACTATACTAGCTACCACGTTAATAGCTTCCTGAAGATTTTAATATAATTTTTTTTCAGCCACTCATGATGTAGGCGTTATCATCAAATCCAATTTTTTAACGAGTTTCGCGTCGTCCTCATGTAGACAGTCTATGTAAAGAGGATAATGAAAACGTCAGAGAGGGAAGAGATAGGCCGTTGTAGCAAGTAGTATAGTAGCAGTACGAACTAGCAGCAGTCTTTCTTCCTTTCTCCCATCTTTGGACTACAACCAACAGCTGTAATCCAGAGTATTTCTGGAGCGTTTAGCAAGCAATTTTTCATTGTGTCAAGCTTGATTTAGCACTTTATAAAAACTTGCCTCTACATGTCTGTCTGTGTGTATTTATATGAACGTGAAGAGGTTTTATCTCATTGAAGCAATTAAGATGAAGGTTCTTCACGTCACGTCTTTCCCTTCACATTGAGCTTTTATATAATGTAGAGGAGATAGAAGAACCTATGCACATTTGTATTGTGCTCAAGAAAATAGAAGAAAGAAGCGGGCGGGCGGGAGTAAGCTACGGGCGAGAAGAAATGAAAGGTAAGGAGAGAAAGAGCGCTTGCAAACTGTACTTTCCTTTTTCTGACTTATATACTTATACATCTGTGTTCCACTATTATGAGAGTAATCCCCGTACTCGTATTCCTCCCGTAACTTCCTCTCATTCTTCTTCCTCTTCTTCATCTTATTCTTCTCCGTTTTCTTCTCCTCCATAAAACCATACGTTTGAAGATATTATGAGAAATAATATTGACTTAGTTTAACCTTACTTTCAATTATAATGTAGGGCCAGAAGTAACATGATGGCAGTTTCATTTCACTGTCAGGACATTCCAGCTTTGTCTTCATAATTGCTTAAATTTATCACAGCAGGCTTTCATCAAACGGCACGTTTCGTGGGGATTTGACTGACATGCCCAACACCACTAGCTGCCATATAGCCCTTTCTGTTTCAGCTTTCATACTATAACACGATTCTCTGGCAGTTATGTGAAAGTCTCAGACTTTTCACTTCTTCTGCCTGCCTGCCTTCCTTCCTGCCTTATAATGGCAATAGCCACACGTGTAAGTCGTATAGTAGTGCGTTTCCCATTTAGCCACAACGTAGCCTACAAACTAAAGGACAAATTTTCCGGGATAGATAGCAGCTATAGGTAGCAAGCAAGTTGGAAACATGGCAGGATAACATTTTTTTTGATAAACTGGACCTCTGTAGTAACGGTGAACAAGAAAGTAACATGGTTTAATTCAAAGGGAGAGGTAATGTTATAAAAAGGTTATTTTGGACATGTGAATGTTACAGCCTACAGGGTAGTCCATGTCTATAGTTATAGGGAAGGGATAAAGGCAGGGAAAGAAAGTGATATCATGAGCTATAAATGGTTTGCTTGTAGTCCCCATGTAAGCCCGAGCATCACGGGGGCTCTTGTAAGTGGGAACCGTGCGGGTCAATCAGGCTACTCAGCTATTGTCACAGATGTGAAAATGTCTTCTTCTTCTTCTTCGGTGTTTATCTGTGTGTATATACGTTGGAATAAAAGGATAAAAACACGTATCGGAACTACGGATCGTTAAGACGTGATTGACTACCTTATCTTGATAGCCTGGTGGCAATTTTCTTTTTTCCCCTTTATACACACATACACACAGTGAGAGAGGGAACATGTCGATTAACCTCATAGAATCATTGATTTATTCTTGGAAATGACAATTTCGGGGAGGAAACTGTGGTGGGTGCAAATCATTTCACTAGTTTTAATAATGCAATCACATCCTTCCATTATTTTCCTTCTCTACCACTCTTCTTCCGTCTCTCCGCTGCTTCTTTCTTCTGTCCCTTTCTTTCTTCCTTCTCTAAAATGGTCTTGTCATTGATTTCCGTTTATGTCTCGATCTCCCTCTGCAATTTTTTCTCTGAATATATTTCTCCTCTGTTCACCACCACCACCATTATTATTATGTACTACTTGTGTCATTGTCAGACCTGATATCTTGAATGACTTACATTTCCCAATGTTTTAACAAATCTGCCATTTCCATTTACTTGGTAATTTAAAGTTAGGTGCGAGATGCTATGGAATATGAGAAGAAGCAAGGTCCTATCCAGTTGCAAAATAAATGCCTCCATCAGCAAATTTCAAAGTTTTTTCCCCATTATCAACCCTTTTATTCTCTTCTGCGTAATGGAACAGGGAAAACAACGTGTCTTCTTTCCGAGCGTCTCTTTCTCTCTCTCTCTCTTTCTCTTTCACAGTCCTTGGGTAATGTTTTTCTACCATGTGACAAGAAAATGTGGCTCCGCCTTGTTACTCATTCTTTCTTCCTCCTCTTCGATCCCTTCTTTCACCGGCCTGTGCATGTAACTTGTGTGAGAGAGAATGGGAAGAATGGAAGAGAAAATAATAATTGTCTGCTCATTATAAAAACTAAGTAATCTTCCGCCCTTCCTCCTTCTTTTAAATTTTTCCTCATTTATGGTGGGAGGAGGAAGTTCTCATCTGTATACAAAGAAGAAAATGCGTAGCTAGTCGTACTCGTCCAAAAAAGTAGTTATCTGTAATGATTACTACTTTCATCCAGAAAGATAATGCATCTCTGTGCTTGTTCTATATTATAATATGAGGAGAAGGAGAGGATAAGCGCTGCGTAGAGATTTCTGCAACGGAACGCACACTATCATCCTTTATTATGCGAAGCTAGTTCCTACGGTGGAAAGTATGGTAACGGTACCAATAAAGTTTAAACAAGTTCAGAATCTCCTAGCGTCATTGTAAAAGTAGGCGTACATGGTACACAAGAGAGTCATATCTTCAGGTTGTTCATTCCTTTCTTGACTCGCTGCTGGCTTAATCAATAAGCCGCATTGATACAGTGGGACATGATTTCCTCCTTTACTCCTTAGGATCAAGGAGAATGAAAAACCGGAATGTTCCATCCAAAAGGTTAAAGCAATGATGCGGTGATGCACTGTGGGCCCATAGTCTTATGCATGAGATGGCTCAACGTGAACTATAAGTTACAGTGATCGAAGATACCTTTATCAATGTTGTTTTTACTTAAAGCCAGAACCCTGACATGCTTTTATACGGAACAATTTCGGGCTACCCATATCCGTATTGCATATCCGCAGCTACACTCCTCTTGAATGAAAACAGCTCTTCTATAGGCCAAGAAGACCAGGAAGAAAAGCAAAGGATGCCTGATAGACCAGCGAGAGAGTCTCCTCAAGGATTCAACAAATGAAATTGCGGAGCAATAACTCTGAATCAGAATGAAGGACGAGCCGGTCCGCTACTTATTTGACGGTATAACTACATACCAGGGTGGAACGTGGAGAAAAGGCGACCATGAGTGAGGAATAGTCTTGTAATCCCGTTAAACTTCCCATGTGATGATGAAGGCGGCTGATGTTGGTAGTATAGTGGCCTAACTTGCGGTCTTGGTGGCAGAAAATAAGAAACTTTTCATCTTAACCTGGTCCTCCTTCACATTGCCCAGGGTGTTCAGAGACGGAAAGACGAAATATCTGGCGACGCTTACCTACCCACTGCTACCTTCACACTACGCCAGAACAAGAGAAATTCGGATGGAAATGGAATGGCTAATGGGAGCATATGAAGGAAAACTTTGGGTCAAATGCTCTTTCTCCTTTTTTTGTTTGTTACTGTTACATCTGCAATGCATACTTACTTCAGAGTCATCCTCATCATCATCCTATACTGCCCTCTCTTCACTTTACGTAGCGCTGTTTTACAAGATGACATTTTCACTTTTCATCTTTCGCCCCACCGCTACCCTCATCATCATCACTATCAACAATACCACACATATATAGCTTGAGGCAAAATCCAAGTGCTCTTCCGCTCTCTAGTTGCTTTATCAACTTGAGAGCGCCGGCTCTAATGTAGCCAATTTAGGCTCACACTGCCTAAATTTAGCCCAAGATTATGATACTTTCTTCCACCAAAATCCCTCTGGCAAATCCAGTTATGGTGAAATGACCGTTTTCAAAAGGATTGCTACCCATGTTCTCTCAATTATTTCCTCTAGATCTACTGCATAATCATCTGCTGGATTTTTTGGCTAATAGCTATTTTCCACGCCGATTTTTACAGACTGCATTCTTAAAACTTCCAAACGCCTACATGGCAATTCATAGAAATATATACACAGAGGCTGACTAAATACAAAAGTCTCTGAAGCCTTATCTATCTTCACTTCCTCATCCTCCGCTGTGCTTATAGCCCTCGTCGCTGTCTTGCCTTAATCTTGGTGCAACTTAACCTTGGAACCACCCATGGAGGGTTTCACATTCATTACATTATACATGCTCTCCTTGTTCCTTTGTGAAGGAGCCATTCTTCCTAGCTCATCAATATTCTTCCTTTCCATAGATATAACTACGGAAGCACAGGCATTATGTTAAAAGTAAGTAAACCTAAAGGTCTATTGCAAGCAGAATACCCTATTATTTCTTAACGTACTCCCTTGAACTCTTAAAAAGTCATTTCAAGCTTGTTGGCTCGTGTGGCAAGAGATGGACTGGGAGCAATTGCTTAAAGAAATTTACTCGAGATGATCAACTCTCAATTTCGTTAGTACTGGCATGAATAAAAGTTTCACGTTAAGTTTTCAAGTTTTTCGCACGTTTTACCAACACAGCGCAAAATAGAGAAGGACAAGATTGACTTCAGATATAGTAAGCTTCAGAGCTTCTATGAGTGGGAAAACCCACCAAGTGGGGGCCGGTAGAAAGCAGAATAAGGAAAGGAAGATGTGGACTTAGCTACTGTAAGTTTCGAGAGCAACTCCTACCCATATTCTACTAGATTGCATGACTACAAAATGCGGTAAGGTATCCTGGTAAAATATTGATTTTCATCCAAGCACTACATAA
>JAQFYD010001822.1:0-11060 GCA_034694225.1 Bourletiella hortensis
CTTTTAATTTTATTTTTGGCTATTCAATAAATTTCCGATAAAAAACTATCTTTTTAAAATGAAAACTGCCATATATGATAAAGTAAAAGATAAAAGGTTCAATATTTGTAAAAATTTGTGTATTTTAATAAAAATTTCATTAGTAAAATCATGTTTACAGATGAGATTTTTATTACATTTGATAAAAACTTTATAAATTTTGGTCCTGTATTTATATTAGACGGGTACATAGATATATTGATTTATTGGTTCCAACAAAATCAAACGATTTTATTGAAATTTTAGAAAATAATTTGCAAAAATTTTGTGAAAAATATAACATAGAAGAATATATATTGCAAATTGATCATTATCCTATTCATTCTTCAAAAATAACACAAGATTACTTAAAAGAAAAATAAATTGAATGTTTAGAAATGGCCTCTAATTCATTTGTTTTAAATCACATTGATTTATTATTTTTTCATTTAAAAAATATATTTAAAGTTCAAAAAATTGATATAAATCTATTTAAAGAAGAATGGAAGAATATACCTTTATTATTAATTAAACATTGATTTAAAACGTTTTAGATTAATTCCAAAATAATTATTAATACAAAGGAAATTATTTTCATAATAAAATTTATTATATTTTTTTATTATTTTAAGCCATTTTTTAATAATTAAATTATTTTAGAAATTTTGTACAAATTAATATAAGGGTTTTTAATTTTTTAATTTGTAAAATTCTGAAAAATTAAAGATTTAATAAAAAAGAATTTTAATAATTAAATATTATAAAAGGAAATGAAGGATAAGAGATATATATTATTTATAATACAATTTTAAATGAGAAGTGTTAAAGCCTGTGTTACTTATTTTTGTTGTTTGCAATTGTAGAAATAAATGTATTTATTTTAACAAATTTATAAATTATTGTTATTTTAATCGTTTAAATAATCGGGGTTTTATTTAAATATAAATCTGCTTCAAGTTTGTTATTTTTATAATTAAATTTTCTTATCTATAAAGGGGTAAAATCCAAAAATGTAGTAGATTTTAAACTAGTGCTAAAAAATTTAATTAAAATTCAAAAATAATAGTACCATCATATTCCTTGTTAATTCTTTATATTATTTCGTTTTTAATACCACTTTCTTTATAATTTATATTTTTGTAAAAATTAATTTTAAAATGTTTTCCAAATACATAAATTAGGATTTATTGCCCCAATGAATCACTTGCTGATGCCTAGTATTTACTAAAAATGACGTGCTTTTAGATCTTAATTCAGTTAATCTAAAATAGACGTGGGTTTTGATCATTTAGGTATATAATAATACACGTGTTTTTAAGGAAATTCTTGGTATTAGCACGTGTTTCATTGCGCATTATATACAAATTTGCGAAATTATTATTTTTTAAAATTTAAGGATTAAATTAAAAAAAATGATGTTTTTTATATTTGAAATAGTTATTTAATATAAAATAACTAGTAATTTGAATTTAAAACTTTGCCTTATAAAATGTTTTTAATTATTACTATATTTTTCTTTATTTTTATATAATTTTAAGGTTTTACTCAGATATTTTAGATATTATGTTATTTTTTAATAAAATTTAAATATTTTTTACCCAATTATCTCTCAATTGTAAAAATAACTTTTGGATTAATCAATTTCGACAATCCTTATTATATTTTAAATGAGTCTTTGAGGATTTGAGGATGTTATAAGTCGTTAAATAAAGATCATTTTCAACTCTACTTAAAATATGGTAAAAAACGATATGTTGCATGTTTGAAAAAATTACTCTTTAAAATTTTCTATATTTTATTATATGTATATCAACATTTAGTATTATTGTCGATCATCCGGCCTAGGTTCAATCCCTATGAGTTACATATAACGAAAATTGAAAATTAATTATTATTGACAGAATTGCATTTAAATGCATTATATACAATTAGTATTTATTGCTTTTTTATATCAATTTAATTAGAAATTAGAAATTAAGGATTAATCATAATTATTAAAATTATTCAATTAATTTCACTACAAGAATATCAAATTTTAAAATCAATAAAAAATGTCGTTTTTTATTATATTGTGAATTTAGAAAATATGTTTATTCTTGTTTATGCCATATGGTATCTTTAATCGGTGATGTGTTTGTAATATACATAATAATCAATTTTAATTGAATTAAAATTTTCAACTTACAAACATTCTAAATATTTATTTTATCAAAGCGGTGTAAAAGGTATTATTTGAGTTTTTATGTCAATTGTTATTTAGAAAATAGATTGTTTCAAATTTGTATATTATATAACTACTTGGATGAAATATTTATATACTAAAATAATTAAATTTTGGTTAATGTCATTTAGTTTTTAATATTATTTTTAATAATTTGAAATCCTATTTAATAGTACTGAGTATAGATTATTATATTTATTGTTATGCTTAAAATATTTCTATGTTAATAATGTACTTTGAAAAATAACTTTGGAATAGACTAATAGTATTCTTATTAAATAATCATAAATTTAGTTAGTCTAACATTAAAACATTTATATTATTGTACAGTCTAACCTCTTTAATTTGAACATAAAAAAATTATCTAAATTTGTCCAATGTAGACGTTGTCCTGCTTAAAAAGAGATAGTTTCGATCAATCATTTTCTTTATAGTAATTTTTTGTATTAATCATAAATAAAACAATATGAATATAGAATCATTAATCTCATAAATACGCCTTGTTTATACTTTATCTATACAGTGTTAGGGTTTATATTGCAAATTCAATCCTAGAAGATTCGATATTGTGTTGTTCAGAAAAGTTTCTTACAGTTATGGTTAAAAGAAATTTTTTGTAAAGACTACAAACGAATAATTTAGACAAATGGAAGTTTCTAATATGCTTTCTACATTAGCCCTCTCAATTTTATTGGTTATGATATAAAAATTGGCAAAAATATCGAGAGTGTTATGTATTTCATAACAATGATTGTAAATATATTTGATTTTCTATTGTATCATACAAATTATGTAGTATAATTTAAATTAAATCTCGAATAATTATTAATTTAAATAAAAATATATTTACAGAAATAATAAATAACATTTATTTAAATTAATTAAAATGTTTTAAAAATATAAAGAATTCATAAAGACATCAAATGAAAAATTTCTACCTACAAAATTATAAAATTGTGCCCAATATAATTTAGTACGTCGTATATATAGATGGTGTTTTTTAACAATGGCTTTTGATGATGCCGACCTAATAAAAAATTGCCCAATTTTGAGAGTTTTCCTGTTATAGAGGATCCAATTTATAGAGGTTTGGCTTTATTAAGAAATTCTAGCCCTTTTCTCTTTATTTGGTATGCATCTTTATATAAGTTATTAAACTTTTTATTTTGAAGTAATAGTTAAGTTCAAATAAAGAATATTATTCGTTATTTATGTATTAAATCCAATGCGCACATGCTTATTTTTGTTTGAGGTTTTTAAAATTTTTTGTAAAATACAAAATTTTTTAATTCAATGACATTAATTAAATCATGATAACTTTAACAAAATATTATATAAGAGTGTAATAAACATATTACATTACTAGATAATAGGCTTTTTGTAAAAAAACAAAACCTTTGCGCTCATTTTTACTTAAAAACTAAATCAAATATCGTATAAAACATAAAGCTTAAAGAGTATAAATTTGGTTAAAAAATTCAAGAAATGGTCAAGTTTGTATTTGTAGCTTTTACAGTTTTATCAAAAAACTTTGATTTTTTCATAAATATTCTATGAAATATATTGAATATAATATTAACAAAGATCTAAACTACATTCTTAAACCATATATAAATGCAAATTACAAAACATATTTAATATATATAAAAGTCTTGAGTTTATCAAAGTTTAATCAGGGTTTTATTGTTAACATTTTTGATATGAAGGACCAAGTTAGTATCTTTCATGGCATCCAATAACAAAAATAACGAAAAATATGATAACCATGAACTTAAAAACAGAATATGAAGTCAAAAATATCAACTTTTGACTGTCTATAAATGGTTTTATGCTACAAAACAAAATCTTTTTTACTTAAATAAATAAAAAGCTACTATAAGTAAAATGTAGCAATATGAGCGTCTTTACAATATTATGGAATCTCAAAATTTTACTTACAACTTAATTTTGGAATAAATTTTAACTCGACAATTATATATTATAAAAATAAAAAGATATATATCAAAATCAACAATTTAAAGACTTAAAAAATCATTAAAAACCAAGCATAAGACTCAGCGAAGCGAGCCTGCAACTGCTTGTCGTTAAATAATTATCTTACCAAGAAGAATAATAATACAAAATAAAGAATATTTACCCAATAATATTTTGTAAAACAAGTTTATTAAATATTTATTTTGCATATATAACTATATATTTATAGTAATTTTTTAATTTATACCTTTGCTTTTTGCCCTAATAAAGTGTAGAAGAATTCTATAACAGCACTGGAAAATTGTTTTTTAAAAAAAGTTGTGTAACAACACTTGACTTTTCTCATCTGAGCCATATCAAAATGTAAGTTCTTAAACTAAACAATTTCATGATTTATACTTAACATAAAAATCCATACAGACTAAAATATAATGCTTGTTTATGCTTTTTATTAATTGAAGTAATTACATATTTATTTTATCATAAAATATTTAATGTATGCTCATTTTTTAATAAAAAGCATATATTGTTCAAATTTAAAAATTGGGCAATTATTTTGGCACAGATCAGTATATTATTTGTTTTATAATAACATTCTTGTGTATTAGTTTCAGATTTTTTACAAGATTTAGATTGGTGATAATTTGCAAATATTGGATTATTTCTTCTTAAAAAAGTTACAGATTTATGATATTTACTAATACGAAGTCTGACATTTAAAGGTCCCATTATGTCATCTTTTTATGCAATTTTGTTTGCTCTTAAAGTATTATTTATTTGAAGATCAAAATTTGAGTTTAATAAAATAAAATTTTATTTTGATTTATATTTTGCAACATATTCTTTTAAATTTGTCAAATTTATCCTTGATTCCTCAGCCATTTTGATTTTAAGCTCTTCTTTATCAGCTTTTCCCTGCCCATAAGATCCCGAACTAGACGATATAGAAGAGGTTTTTGCCAATTTAATAGCGGTACACTTTTTGCACATAATTTTTGACTTAGACAACTTAATATATCTTGAATCCTTTTTATTTGCAGAAAGTATTTTCTTTGCATCAATTTTCTTCAAGACATTATTAGAAAATTGATCTAAATTGAGGGTTTCAATGCATTGGCAACATTTAAATGATTTTTTAATAAAGCTTTTCATTTTATATTGAGTTTTTTTTTCCATAGAGTTACCAAGAAATTGATGCTTAAATACATAATTGTAAAAAGCTTTTTATCAACCGTATAAGATATTAATTTTTTTAAACGTTTTAAATCTTTGATTATGAAATTTTTACATCATAGGATTCAAAACGTTTTAGATCTATAGATCTAAAACGTTTTGAATCCTATGATGTAAAAATTTCATAATCAAAGATTTAAAACGTTTAAAAAAATTAATATCTTATACGGTTGATAAAAAGCTTTTTACAATTATGTATTTAAGCATCAATTTCTTGGTAACTCTATGGAAAAAAAAACTCAATATAAAATGAAAAGCTTTATTAAAAAATCATTTAAATGTTGCCAATGCATTGAAACCCTCAATTTAGATCAATTTTCTAATAATGTCTTGAAGAAAATTGATGCAAAGAAAATACTTTCTGCAAATAAAAAGGATTCAAGATATATTAAGTTGTCTAAGTCAAAAATTATGTGCAAAAAGTGTACCGCTATTAAATTGGCAAAAACCTCTTCTATATCGTCTAGTTCGGGATCTTATGGGCAGGGAAAAGCTGATAAAGAAGAGCTTAAAATCAAAATGGCTGAGGAATCAAGGATAAATTTGACAAATTTAAAAGAATATGTTGCAAAATATAAATCAAAATAAAATTTTATTTTATTAAACTCAAATTTTGATCTTCAAATAAATAATACTTTAAGAGCAAACAAAATTGCATAAAAAGATGACATAATGGGACCTTTAAATGTCAGACTTCGTATTAGTAAATATCATAAATCTGTAACTTTTTTAAGAAGAAATAATCCAATATTTGCAAATTATCACCAATCTAAATCTTGTAAAAAATCTGAAACTAATACACAAGAATGTTATTATAAAACAAATAATATACTGATCTGTGCCAAAATAATTGCCCAATTTTTAAATTTGAACAATATATGCTTTTTATTAAAAAATGAGCATACATTAAATATTTTATGATAAAATAAATATGTAATTACTTCAATTAATAAAAAGCATAAACAAGCATTATATTTTAGTCTGTATGGATTTTTATGTTAAGTATAAATCATGAAATTGTTTAGTTTAAGAACTTACATTTTGATATGGCTCAGATGAGAAAAGTCAAGTGTTGTTACACAACTTTTTTTAAAAAACAATTTTCCAGTGCTGTTATAGAATTCTTCTACACTTTATTAGGGCAAAAAGCAAAGGTATAAATTAAAAAATTACTATAAATATATAGTTATATATGCAAAATAAATATTTAATAAACTTGTTTTACAAAATATTATTGGGTAAATATTCTTTATTTTGTATTATTATTCTTCTTGGTAAGATAATTATTTAACGACAAGCAGTTGCAGGCTCGCTTCGCTGAGTCTTATGCTTGGTTTTTAATGATTTTTTAAGTCTTTAAATTGTTGATTTTGATATATATCTTTTTATTTTTATAATATATAATTGTCGAGTTAAAATTTATTCCAAAATTAAGTTGTAAGTAAAATTTTGAGATTCCATAATATTGTAAAGACGCTCATATTGCTACATTTTACTTATAGTAGCTTTTTATTTATTTAAGTAAAAAAGATTTTGTTTTGTAGCATAAAACCATTTATAGACAGTCAAAAGTTGATATTTTTGACTTCATATTCTGTTTTTAAGTTCATGGTTATCATATTTTTCGTTATTTTTGTTATTGGATGCCATGAAAGATACTAACTTGGTCCTTCATATCAAAAATGTTAACAATAAAACCCTGATTAAACTTTGATAAACTCAAGACTTTTATATATATTAAATATGTTTTGTAATTTGCATTTATATATGGTTTAAGAATGTAGTTTAGATCTTTGTTAATATTATATTCAATATATTTCATAGAATATTTATGAAAAAATCAAAGTTTTTTGATAAAACTGTAAAAGCTACAAATACAAACTTGACCATTTCTTGAATTTTTTAACCAAATTTATACTCTTTAAGCTTTATGTTTTATACGATATTTGATTTAGTTTTTAAGTAAAAATGAGCGCAAAGGTTTTGTTTTTTTACAAAAAGCCTATTATCTAGTAATGTAATATGTTTATTACACTCTTATATAATATTTTGTTAAAGTTATCATGATTTAATTAATGTCATTGAATTAAAAAATTTTGTATTTTACAAAAAATTTTAAAAACCTCAAACAAAAATAAGCATGTGCGCATTGGATTTAATACATAAATAACGAATAATATTCTTTATTTGAACTTAACTATTACTTCAAAATAAAAAGTTTAATAACTTATATAAAGATGCATACCAAATAAAGAGAAAAGGGCTAGAATTTCTTAATAAAGCCAAACCTCTATAAATTGGATCCTCTATAACAGGAAAACTCTCAAAATTGGGCAATTTTTTATTAGGTCGGCATCATCAAAAGCCATTGTTAAAAAACACCATCTATATATACGACGTACTAAATTATATTGGGCACAATTTTATAATTTTGTAGGTAGAAATTTTTCATTTGATGTCTTTATGAATTCTTTATATTTTTAAAACATTTTAATTAATTTAAATAAATGTTATTTATTATTTCTGTAAATATATTTTTATTTAAATTAATAATTATTCGAGATTTAATTTAAATTATACTACATAATTTGTATGATACAATAGAAAATCAAATATATTTACAATCATTGTTATGAAATACATAACACTCTCGATATTTTTGCCAATTTTTATATCATAACCAATAAAATTGAGAGGGCTAATGTAGAAAGCATATTAGAAACTTCCATTTGTCTAAATTATTCGTTTGTAGTCTTTACAAAAAATTTCTTTTAACCATAACTGTAAGAAACTTTTCTGAACAACACAATATCGAATCTTCTAGGATTGAATTTGCAATATAAACCCTAACACTGTATAGATAAAGTATAAACAAGGCGTATTTATGAGATTAATGATTCTATATTCATATTGTTTTATTTATGATTAATACAAAAAATTACTATAAAGAAAATGATTGATCGAAACTATCTCTTTTTAAGCAGGACAACGTCTACATTGGACAAATTTAGATAATTTTTTTATGTTCAAATTAAAGAGGTTAGACTGTACAATAATATAAATGTTTTAATGTTAGACTAACTAAATTTATGATTATTTAATAAGAATACTATTAGTCTATTCCAAAGTTATTTTTCAAAGTACATTATTAACATAGAAATATTTTAAGCATAACAATAAATATAATAATCTATACTCAGTACTATTAAATAGGATTTCAAATTATTAAAAATAATATTAAAAACTAAATGACATTAACCAAAATTTAATTATTTTAGTATATAAATATTTCATCCAAGTAGTTATATAATATACAAATTTGAAACAATCTATTTTCTAAATAACAATTGACATAAAAACTCAAATAATACCTTTTACACCGCTTTGATAAAATAAATATTTAGAATGTTTGTAAGTTGAAAATTTTAATTCAATTAAAATTGATTATTATGTATATTACAAACACATCACCGATTAAAGATACCATATGGCATAAACAAGAATAAACATATTTTCTAAATTCACAATATAATAAAAAACGACATTTTTTATTGATTTTAAAATTTGATATTCTTGTAGTGAAATTAATTGAATAATTTTAATAATTATGATTAATCCTTAATTTCTAATTTCTAATTAAATTGATATAAAAAAGCAATAAATACTAATTGTATATAATGCATTTAAATGCAATTCTGTCAATAATAATTAATTTTCAATTTTCGTTATATGTAACTCATAGGGATTGAACCTAGGCCGGATGATCGACAATAATACTAAATGTTGATATACATATAATAAAATATAGAAAATTTTAAAGAGTAATTTTTTCAAACATGCAACATATCGTTTTTTACCATATTTTAAGTAGAGTTGAAAATGATCTTTATTTAACGACTTATAACATCCTCAAATCCTCAAAGACTCATTTAAAATATAATAAGGATTGTCGAAATTGATTAATCCAAAAGTTATTTTTACAATTGAGAGATAATTGGGTAAAAAATATTTAAATTTTATTAAAAAATAACATAATATCTAAAATATCTGAGTAAAACCTTAAAATTATATAAAAATAAAGAAAAATATAGTAATAATTAAAAACATTTTATAAGGCAAAGTTTTAAATTCAAATTACTAGTTATTTTATATTAAATAACTATTTCAAATATAAAAAACATCATTTTTTTTAATTTAATCCTTAAATTTTAAAAAATAATAATTTCGCAAATTTGTATATAATGCGCAATGAAACACGTGCTAATACCAAGAATTTCCTTAAAAACACGTGTATTATTATATACCTAAATGATCAAAACCCACGTCTATTTTAGATTAACTGAATTAAGATCTAAAAGCACGTCATTTTTAGTAAATACTAGGCATCAGCAAGTGATTCATTGGGGCAATAAATCCTAATTTATGTATTTGGAAAACATTTTAAAATTAATTTTTACAAAAATATAAATTATAAAGAAAGTGGTATTAAAAACGAAATAATATAAAGAATTAACAAGGAATATGATGGTACTATTATTTTTGAATTTTAATTAAATTTTTTAGCACTAGTTTAAAATCTACTACATTTTTGGATTTTACCCCTTTATAGATAAGAAAATTTAATTATAAAAATAACAAACTTGAAGCAGATTTATATTTAAATAAAACCCCGATTATTTAAACGATTAAAATAACAATAATTTATAAATTTGTTAAAATAAATACATTTATTTCTACAATTGCAAACAACAAAAATAAGTAACACAGGCTTTAACACTTCTCATTTAAAATTGTATTATAAATAATATATATCTCTTATCCTTCATTTCCTTTTATAATATTTAATTATTAAAATTCTTTTTTATTAAATCTTTAATTTTTCAGAATTTTACAAATTAAAAAATTAAAAACCCTTATATTAATTTGTACAAAATTTCTAAAATAATTTAATTATTAAAAAATGGCTTAAAATAATAAAAAAATATAATAAATTTTATTATGAAAATAATTTCCTTTGTATTAATAATTATTTTGGAATTAATCTAAAACGTTTTAAATCAATGTTTAATTAATAATAAAGGTATATTCTTCCATTCTTCTTTAAATAGATTTATATCAATTTTTTGAACTTTAAATATATTTTTTAAATGAAAAAATAATAAATCAATGTGATTTAAAACAAATGAATTAGAGGCCATTTCTAAACATTCAATTTATTTTTCTTTTAAGTAATCTTGTGTTATTTTTGAAGAATGAATAGGATAATGATCAATTTGCAATATATATTCTTCTATGTTATATTTTTCACAAAATTTTTGCAAATTATTTTCTAAAATTTCAATAAAATCGTTTGATTTTGTTGGAACCAATAAATCAATATATCTATGTACCCGTCTAATATAAATACAGGACCAAAATTTATAAAGTTTTTATCAAATGTAATAAAAATCTCATCTGTAAACATGATTTTACTAATGAAATTTTTATTAAAATACACAAATTTTTACAAATATTGAACCTTTTATCTTTTACTTTATCATATATGGCAGTTTTCATTTTAAAAAGATAGTTTTTTATCGGAAATTTATTGAATAGCCAAAAATAAAATTAAAAG
>JAQFYD010001823.1:0-11039 GCA_034694225.1 Bourletiella hortensis
TTATGTAACAAAAATTATAATAGAGGGGCTTCCAGTAAATCATGAATGATGATCATATAGTTGAGTAGTAGATAATAATATCATGTTGTTGAAAGGTTGTAATTTTAAAAAATCTCTCCGTTTCATACATAAAATAACTGCGCATTCCACAAATTAGTCGACAGACAAAATAGGAAACAATCAAATGAGGGGTAACAATCATGATTGCAGTTGCTATCAACTCATTTCACGTCCCTCGTCAATTCCCAATTTAAATTATTGGAAATCAATAACAAATTGTCAAAATTTCCCATCTGCCCGTGCAAAATGTTACAAGAATACAATGACGTCTACGGCCAAAGGAATTGTTGTTCCTTGAGCCGAAATACTGTCCAAGTTACCCTCAAGTTGTTCTCCGCGGTGAAAGCTACACATTTCTGGAAGGTTGTAAAAACGCAGAAAACTTCAAGAAGGCTGGAGAAGATTTAATAGTTGTTACAAAAAAGAAAAGAAGTGGTAAACTAGTCAAAGAATGCCTTTAGTAATAATTATTACCTGAAAAGAGAGACTACTTTTACTAACATGCTGTAATAACTCTTGACTCTCTCGTTTTCATTGCATTTCCGCAGCAGTATATTGTTACCTTGTTAATAGTAATTCCTATCATCGCTAGCCCAAAATAATTTCGTCATAGCATTTAACATATTGTATTCAGTTTTATGATTTCTCGCGGAATTAGTTACCCTTATTGTTAAATATTTTAAATATGTTAAGGAAATAGAAGGCATAATGTTCATTTAAGGATTATTATATAATTTGTGAATGAGTTGTTTCAAAAGCACTACTGATGAATAATGAAATGGGTGAATTAATTATCAAAAAAATATATCCTGAATGAAATGGGAAAACAGTAGTAAAATGATGTAATTAATTATAGTCATGATGTAGAAGACGGGTGAGGATAATACGATCGTTTTAAAGAGAGAAAAAAAATGCAATCACCACCACCACCATGTGGTGAGTAGTCGACAAATAATATGGAAAAGCATAATAATAATTGTAGAAGAATTAACACAAAAAAGTGCAATAAACTACGCTGAAATAATTACCATTAGCAACAGTCCACTCGCTATGCTTAATTATTTCTCCTGGAACAGCAGTCATTCATTAAATAGGCGAATGGAAACATCCAAATAAACGCATTATGAGATTTGAGTCCAAAGACTACTAAGAGCCACGAGGCTTTATTGTATATGAATGAAAGCATTATTGATGAATGAAGAGTAAGAAAGTTGAACTAGTTAATACAGCAGTTGTATCATCATCATCAGCAGAGAAAACAAGGTACACAATGTCACTGACATAGTAATTATCATCATTCTTATAATACAAACGTTTCCAAACGGCAAAAAAACATTTTTTTGGCTTGCTACTTGCATTATTATCAATTAGATCCTTCATAAAATAATAATTATTACAAGATCTTGGCAAAAATATCCTTAATTCGCTTGGAATTTGAAAGATCTAAATGTGCTACAGAATGAAACCTTTCCTTAGGATAACTTTGCCGCTTGCCGTTGACCACATGCAGGGCAGCATGATGGCACATATGAAATAATTTATGTCACATTCACAAACAACAACTAATAAAAATTATTACAAATCAACGGAATATTTAGTCACAAGAGGATACACATATAATTTTATGAATACTGGTAAAAAATCATCTCTATTTTTTCCTTCTCGTTGCATTGTTACAAATGTGACAGTGGTGAACTGACACTATTGCAGATTTCAAAATTTCATTATAGCATGTCTTTATAAAACTGAGAAAATAGGCGGATTTCAATAGTACTTGTAGTGAGAGGGCGAAACTTTCTTGACAGAGAAGAGCAGTAGTGGTCTGATATGAAAAAGCCTAAAAATACAATACGTATTCAACAATATTTTTTAACTAGCTAGTAGACAAAATATCATAATTATTGTACTTTGGAAATATATTACTAGAATATTATGGTGCTTTTTACACGTCAATTATTATGGTAGCAATAATAATATTAAAAATGGCATGACTTTCGTTCCTAGAAACCACTACCAATGTTACGTTTATTTATGGATACTTATATTTTAGATTTTGGTATTAAACTGTAGTAGTGGAAGAAAATTTTCATTCTGAAGCACGCTACTGCATTGCAAAGTGATGGTAGAATATCATCTAAAAGCTATGAATATTTCAGAATCCCTGCAGGTTTCATATCATAATATACTTCATACTAATTTCTATCAATTTTATAAAATATATGTATATAAAACTATGGCTACTGTCATTTCTTCGGTAACGGAAAAGAGTTGAGAACACGTTTACACCAACATGCTCTCATTCATGACCATACTCACACCAACACACGCCAGAATGTAATTACATACCCTTCTGTGCCTGAGCAGACGCAATTATATATGTTTGCATTGCTTTGCATCCTTAATTAATTACTAGTTGTTACGACATTGTCTCACAGATCCTCCATCTAAGCTTATAGAGCTTACCTCCCTTAAAATATAATTTATTATGGCAATAATGCATTTATTATTATTACTATTATTATTTTACTCTCTTTACAATTCTAACGGTACAGTAAGGGAAAAAGATGGTCTCATAAATCTCGTAAAAATAGAAGCGACGGCGGACCGAAGGAATCCTTCTAATTCACATGGCAACATATGTTAATTCTCGATCCCCGCACAAATTCATTCGTTCATATAATGTGATTTAAATCCAAATGGCAATAACAGGAATCTGATACTTTTAGTTAACTAAGAAACGGATGGCATACTTAAGAGGCACTAAAATCGATGACACACGACGAATTCTAACAGAATTATTATGAAAAAACAACTGACAAAACAAATGCACAAAAGTTATACAACATCAAATCAAATAACAACAATGACGATCCACAAACTCCAGTCAGATCATATACATCATTTAAAGCAAATAAACAAGACGTCAATATAGTACAATAATGGCTGGAATCTCCTCCGAATGGAATCAGGTAGGAGCTTCATTGGAAAAACTGTAGAATGAGTTCAGACTGAGGCTATCGCAAACTCTCAAAAGATTCCTTTCTTCTTAATCTTCTTCCCATCAACTCCCCTGCAGAGATTAAATTCAAATAATGAACTTTAAACTTTGTGCTTATATTACTATCATGACCATTACAACTAATTCTTTTTCCACGACTCTCACAGCTCTGTGCCTGAGTACAGCACATTTTCTTTGTTCATAATATCTGTATTTAGTAACCATTAATACGTATTTATTTTTCACAACCACAAGCGAGGTTTAAACCATGAGCAGCTTTATTGCTTCTTGTGACACGCTTCACTTCAAAAGTCTGATTGATTAAAGAATTATTATTATTAACATGACTGCCACTAACTTCCGGCCAGTCTGAGCACATGAAGTCAAATACAAACAGAGGAGACTGTAGTATTTTGTAAACGTTACAACTTATCACATAAAGATTACTTAAGATTGTCATAAGTTAAAGTCGTCGAAACGTCCTACGGTTTCTGCTTGGCATTGACACTTCTTAGTTAGCTATATGAAAACATATCGACGGATTGGTTCATTATTACACAAGCGCTAAGCTGCTATTTTTTATACGAAAGTGCACAAGAACAACGTACAATAAGATAGTAATGCCGTGAAGAACTACAGCGTTAATGTAACAAGGACCAACAACATTCTACCCTAGGTAATTATTGTAACTCATTAGGAATCAATGATTTGAGTATCAGAGGATTATTTCAGAGGAGATCTGTCTCTATGACTGAGTACACTCCTGTGTCCGAAAAGAAGATCTATGTTGCTTAGGCATGGATTTACTCCTTTTAACTCGCTTATTATCCTTCCCCTCCTTCGGTTCAGTAGTGGGAGAAGATGAAGCAGAAGAGCCTTGGACGGAGGATACACTGGGATCACGCCCTCGCATTCCATCATCTTTCATTCCTTTACATGCTCTAAAGATTGGCCAAACAGAACAAAGCAACAAAAACCAATCAACAACAGAGATAGTAAGTAGTCCACAATTATTAACAATGCCACAAAAATCCTTAGTTTCAACAGTTGGCTACACAACAGTGTGTCTCAAATTTCAATAAATTGGGGAGAACGTCTAAGTTCAACAGTTGATAGCTGTTTGACATTATTAATGACACGAGCATATCACTCACTGATAGCTTAACTAACTCAATTTGCACATCCCATCACAATCCACACATGGCCAATTTCAAATTTAATCTTCACTTGCTCACGCATATAAGTGCATTAGTTTTGTGTCAGCCTGGTGGCCGGAAAGTAACTCATCCGTTCAACCATACGGGTGCACAGAGTATCACATAATGGCTTCAGCCAAAATTGACCTTTTGAATAACCAACAAGACAGCACATGGCACTCGGGAAGTAAGCTGGAGCGGCTTATGATAAAAGCTAAATGCCAAAGCAGGAGACCATTCTGGACAAAGAGAACCATTAAAGCAATCGGTGCGTAAAAGCTATGGCCATTCAAGACTAAAATTAAATCCACACGCACAGTACCTCCTATTGTTAAGCACATACAGCAACAAAGAACAATCTACGTATGACCTTCGCGAAAAGGTTAATTATTCCCCAGGGAATTCAAAATTATCAACGAATCAAGCCACTACTTACAAAGGCATAAAATTTTCCTCATTGCACATACAGCTTATCTCAGATAAAGGTCAAGGCATATTTCAGAGGTCAATAAATGTCAAGCAGTGTTCCAGAAAACGGGGCAACACGAAAGAAGGGAAATAGCTTAGTCATTTTTGGGTACTGATGCCTTTATTTCTTAAGAATTAACAGCGCAGACAAAACACCTATTCCAGAAAGGTATTATTTTACAACACGTTAGTAAAAGTTCGAAATTAACTGGGAAAAAGTTCAACTCGTAGCACAAATTAAGCCATGACAAATATTTAAAAGGGCACGCAAGTTTCCTGCAGCATACATCTTAAGTTACTAATGCAACTAGTATCATAATCGTCACAATAATATAATGATGAACAAGTCGTGAAGCAATCATGAGTTCAATACGTTAGTCATCTCCAGCGGATTCTACCCACTCCTGCAGATCCTCCAAATCAAGACTTGGCAAGCTCTGGGCCGCATAACCAGTTTTTTCCACCAACAGTAAATCCTTCCGGACCGGTGGCGCCAGACTCATTTCCGAATCGCTTCCGATTTTCACCTTCGGCTTAACCGTGCTAAATAACAACCAAGCAAGAACGCATATTCCGCCTGTTATAAGCTAATGGCCACTTGAAATGCATTTTATTGGCTTCAACCTAAGCGTAGGGTCAGGAAAAAGGTATGAACATAGGATGACAGCGAAGGCTCATGCTGATTTAGCCGTGCGGAAGCTCCGGATATAAGTTACTAAAAGCTAGTGCTGCGGACTAGGCGAATTCGCCCAAGGTCTTGAACAAATTTAAGACAAATATGTCGTATATATTTTCAACTTATTTATCAATGCCAAACAGAAGCCAGATCCCGAGTGGGAGCTGATATCCTCAAATTTTGAAATGGTGCAACAAAGATTCTAATTGAAGATTCTCATCAACAGGATTTCATAAATACAAGCATCTTTCGTTAACTGAACAGACTTTTAAGATAAAATTTGTCTCAAGAAACTCCATCTGGCCCCACATTTTGTTTAAACATTGCTGGTGAGTCGTAGAAAAGACCATAAAGAAACGACTTACTCTTTGGAAAGTGCCTCCAAGCTACGTCTCCGAAGTTCCTCGAAGGTTATTCCGTTTACTTGTTCCCATAAATATTTGTCCTCATTATAATGCTTCCTCTTTTCATCCACCTCCTTCTGAAGCTTCTCCAAAGACTTCTTCATCTGCTCCTCGCGTCGTTGTAGCTAAAAAGGAAACAAAAAAAAAGACATGCAATGATCCACCCAAACTATTCGTTTTCTACACATCTGTGTGTCTGCCACAGACAGTAACAAGTGTAGAGACATTCTGCGACTAATCTTTTTTTTTCATAGCACAACATGGCCTCTGCGAAATGCATGCAAAAAATTGACAAATGTTCCAAACAGAAAAACCTTCCAGATGATTTACTCACATCATTCTCTGAGTCAATAATACGTTGGTTCCTTTCCTTGACTTTCATCTCAAATACTTGTTCCATTTCTTGCTCCATCTTCTTCATCTTCTGATCATGGCTTTTCCTCTCCTCTTCCATTTGTGCAAGTGGGTTCCTAGACATTCCATAACAGACCCATGATTATAATTACCCCCATGGGACCACATAATTATTTCCTTTTGTTACAAAAATCTCTAGTTTATCTTCTGGTAACTAATTGAACGCATTCTCGTAGGCAATATATATATTCAACAGCCACTATCCTTACTATAATCAAATCCTTATGTGTGTACCGAGATGCAGACTCACAATACGTTCAAAAATAATAATAAATAATGTTAGAATTTAGGAGTCCTGTTTCATCGGGTAGTCTCCCAGAAGAGAAAAGAAGCCGCTTCATTGAAGTCATCACCATAGTAGCCATTCACAAGAAGAAATCAATGGACCAAACATGTACAATAACATGAACGAACACCAGGAAGTAAACAATCCTCCTTTGACAAGCATAGAAAAATAGTCAATCAAAGCAGAACTCCCGGAAGTGGAAATCTGAACATGCATAAACAATTTGTACAGATATTTGTTCAACAAGCATTCCCCTAGCATTCTTATTCCTTCCAAAGTCTAGTCGCACTGCAAAAACTTAACGCTGTCACGAAGCGTGCGCGATTAAAAATTAGTCGTTGAACCTTGTCGTGAACCTCCAGTCCTGAGCCAAAAAGAGACCTTCTTTAAGCTGCTTATACATTCACAGAACGGAAGTTTACCCGCAGCAGTCCTACGAATGCAGTTTTCGGAAGAAAATGTAAACAAAAACTATCCAAGCAATATTCCTTCCGGATTTTAACCACTTGAAATACAAATTTAGACGTAAAATAACAGGCAATATTTCTCCTTCTGCGTTGCTCAAAATTCTCCGAGCGATATGATATCGCCGTAGTCCAGAGGATACAGCATTGAATATCAAACTGGTTACATGCCAGACCACAGAAATTCCTCGGCAGTAGTTAAAGAAGAAAACAAACACCACGAAGTTGAATTTGAAATACCGGCCAAGCCAAGCGCAAGTGACATGAGGCTTAAGAGCCACAGCACAGTCTCATATTAAAGGTCGATGAACAAACCAACGCTGAGACAATACGACACAAGACAAAGATGGAAAGGAAATCATAAACAAGTCAGACGACATCCAGAAATCACAGAGTTATTAGATGCGGTAGATAGGAAGATTAGGTTAAGTATAAAAGTATAGATATAGATCTGGAAGTCATAAAAAGGAAAACGAAGATACAAGCAGCCTGGGATTTGAAACGAGAACTTGTTTCTAGGGAGCAGATAAAAATGGGACTGATGTTTCTATGCAATTGCTATGAAAAACGGGATCAAGGGAACAGCGATGCACCTCTATTGCACTATTTACTAATTACTTTCTAATCATTCGTCGACCAAGCCTATCGTACAATGGATAGAATAATAATTATTTCAAGATGAATAAATACTTGACATTCAGAGTACTGACTAACGTGAACATATTATTAGATCCCTTGCGCGACTTACCAGATAGTTATAAAACAATTAGGAACTCCAGGGGATTGAGCACTAATTGACCAGATGGAAACAACATAACCACAAGACTCAATTTTCACATATTTTCAAACATTATTAAACAGCATTGTTAGAACTAACTTCCGGCATTTTCACCATTTCGTTCACACCATTACATATAGAATGCCTTTCCTAAGATCATCCACCGGCAGGAAATCACGTCACACAAGATGACAAGACTAAATGGTAGCAACTCCTTCGAAAAAAATTAGCGTGCATACAACGCTATTCTGCCTACAATTCAATTTTAGGCACATAAAACCATCCTGTAGAAATCTTAGAATTATTGGTGTTAATCACGATTGTCGGTTTAGCATAGAACTCATGTAAGCTTCAATTTGCTACATCACTCTTGGAGCAGCTCAGTTAAGAGAGAAACAGAAAAAACAAGGTATAGAAAGAGAAGAGTCGACACTATAAAACTGCTACTATAAACTGAACCGTCGTCGTCGATCTCAGCGGTTAATACAGGACAAAAATAATTACAGACGTCAAGTAACTGTTTAGGTGTGATCGAGTAGTATGTAATTACAGTTTGAACAGAACTTACTTGTCTCCGAAGACTTTCAGTGGTTTCCCATCTGGCCCCAGACCTGCCAGTTTACGGCACCGGAAGTTCTCATAATGAACATTATTTGTAACATCTTTTAAGTCTTGCAGATGCGTTCGGACCACCATGTTTCGTAGAGGTACAAAATCGCAATGCTCCATGTTTTCGACTGGAAACAAATTTAAAGACGTTACACTGGTTAAACAAAGGTAAAAGCATTAACCATCCACTCTGGTAATTAAATAAAGAGTGCGCTACCTATTACGGTCCCCCAGGGATACTTCCTCCCACGAACTTTTTTCCCATCCACTTCGATAACAGTATTTGAACCGACAACAGCAAATGGAACCCTATCTCGCATCATCTTGTTGACCTTATTTTCTTCTTCGTCATCACAGTCTGGAAATTCATATATCTTGATCTTGTGTTGCGCTATTTCGTTCAGCACCTTCAGGGGAAAGGGAAAATATTACATTTGAGACACGGTGGCATGCCAGTCCATTACTGTTTTTCACTTAGATATTACCTGCTTTTTAAAATGAGCACATTCTTCCGGTGTCATGGTATCAGCCTTTGCAAGGACAGGAATGATGTTGACTTTGTCATGGAGTTTTTTCATTAACTCTATGTCTAGAGGCTTCAGACCGTGCCCAGAGGGAGCCACGAAATAGAGGCAACAATGCACCCTGCTATCCAAAATCTGCTTCCGATTAACTCTTGACTCTGCATTCAAATAATCTTCGTAGCGATTCTCAATGTAGTCAATGACAGGCTGCCAACTAAAACATCAAAAATAGTTGTTACATCATCAAATCAAGACTTACAGATAAATGTAACTTTGACTCTACAAGGTATATGACAACTACAGGTCTTACCAATTGCTATTGTCAACAGCGTCTCCAAAACCTGGAGTGTCCACAATAGTTAATGTCAAGTTAACACCATTCTCCTTTAGTACGACTTTGCACGTCTCTACCTGGAAAATCAATAGCCGCCCACGTCTATTTCAAAATCATGAAAACATTTTGAGCAAAGCAGTTGGACTTTTAGAATATAACCTGCACTGTTTTTTTGATGCGATGTGATGGACCAGGATATTCGGCAGAATAAATATCTGCCAGGAACATGGAATTAATAAGAGTCGATTTTCCCAACCCAGATTCGCCTAAAATAGAAAAAACAACGAGTTAGTGTAATGCATGAAAATGGTGTAAAAAACAATAAAGCTCCATTTTTCTTGGCCAGTTTAAAATTTCTGAAACCTAATACAGCGCAATGCAATTTCCTATTGCTGAACACTACGTAAATACGAAATCTTCCTCCCTATAAGGTTTAATTGTTGTCATGAACCCTGTAACCAGAGAGGACTCGAACATAACAAACAGAGCATGCATCCATCATGTTCCTTCAAACAGTAAACGACTCTAAGTCGTTCGTGTCATTGTAGGTCCATTAGAAGAAACCTCATCGGCACTTCCGCATCTCCTTCCTCTCTCCTTGAACATCAGTTCCGGAATGGTTTCCATAAGATAAAACGGTCACGCGTGCCCCAAACTATGCGTGTATCCACAAACGGAGATTCACGCAGAATAATTACCGCCACAAGTTTCACTTAATGACTGCCCAAATGTTCCTCCTTACTGCCATATCCATAAAATTACTTTCCACATGGAAACAGGCTCATTTTCTTCCCGATTCTCTCCATGGTAATGCCTGTTATCTCGACGACTGCAATAACGACTAACCAAAAGACGAAGGAAATTGACTACCTGATCGAACCTTTCATTCGCAGTCAACTCGGAGACATGGACACACACACACACGGTATGACGGCCTATAAAGATAAGCGCGGAGACGTGCAGAGAAGACACAGCGAGAGCAACACAATCAGTCGGTGATGACCTATGCGTGTATAATTAGATGAAGGGGCTCCATGATTAGACTCATTTTGCACGCACACATGCTTTCTTGTACTAATGATTCGCTCTACAGGCAGCCATAAATTAGAGCATATGGAGCCAATGGCCTACAATGTAAAGGTCGAATCGTGACATTTCAAAGAATCCTCAGATTAGAGCAGGAAGCTATGGTTATGCCTCTTTGGCATTTCCTCCATTCATTCACTCGGAGTTACAGCGCAGTGAAGCCTATACTAGCGAAATAAACTTTCAAGTACCCAGACGAACGAAGCATTGTTCTTCTGCGTTCAAAGTATTCTTGACCCCCCGGGATTTTGACAGCACACTGTCCAAATTACATAAGTAGCCCTCATTTCTATGTTTCCTTTAGTGGTGCTTCTCTTTCTACCTCTTGTACTCTTTGCTAATATATACGGCAGTCAATGCAACAAGGGGGTAATAATTAAGACTTACCGACAACCATTAAGGTGAAGTCGAAGCCTTTTTTGACAGCTTTTCGGTAAACTTGGTTTGGCAAGTTGGCAAACCCGACATAACCATCCAATTCCTTCCGCCGTTTGTCCTTTTCTTTCAACTTCTCCTTGGATTCTTTGTCCCTATTGTCTTCAACATTATTGGTAAGATTATTTCGCAGACTGTCAATTTTGACAGAAACAGTGGCCGTGTCTGGTTTCATCCCTGTAGAATAATTTGTAGTCGTTCCAGTATTATGCGGGGTATTATCTGTCTTTATCGTCGTGACTAATGCCGGCGCTGGTGAAGCTTCATTTTTAAAGAATAGCTCCCTTTTGCTCTGCAACTGTAATTA
>JAQFYD010001824.1:0-11038 GCA_034694225.1 Bourletiella hortensis
TAGTATTATGTAGCCAGTACTGTGTAGCACTGCAGTGATTTCCATGTACTTTCTTGCACTTGTGTCAAGGTGAGAGAGAAACTTGGAACATACTGACTTAAAGCTGTGCTTTCTCTTTTTCTGTAGTGTGCATGGAAGTCCCAACTGTTTTCCTTACCGTTTCCTCGCTCGCAAGAGCCAAAAAGGGAGAGTTGCAGGACAGATTAATAGAAATCAACTGGAACTATCTTGACGTTCAGCCAGGAGACTGGGTAGGTCTATTTGACCACGATCCCGATGAAAATGGAACGGAACCATTGAATCGAGTGCCTGTGTCAATTCCGAGAGGATTCATCAAGTCTGAGCAGCGGTTACCGAGACTCGTGCTACATAATCGTGAGGACCCTTGCTTAGGCTTCTGGGTGGCTCTAATAAGATATGGACGGGTGGAACTAAAGAACTGTTTGCGTATATATCCAAATTGGATGCGGGAACATCAGAATGTCATTGGTGACACACCACTTCATTCACTAATAATACCTGGAACACACAATTCTGGGAGCTGGAGGGAATACGAAGGACCTGCCTCTGACACAGTTTTGTATCGCTACCTCATCAAGTACGTTTTTCAGTGCATTCTAATAAGTTCAGTAGACTCAGCAGGTGACTTAAACTAAATGAATTCATGTGCTGCAGCCAGGACGAGCCCGTTTACCGCCAACTAATGCATGGTATCCGGTATTTGGATATACGAGTGGGCTACTATCCTGGCACCGCAGACATTTTTTGGATCAATCATAATTTCTACCGGATGCGGGCACTTTCGGAGATCATACAGGATGTCAAAAGATTTGTCCAAGAAACTGGAGAGATAATCATTATGGACTTCCATAGATTCCCCGTCGGATTTGACGGGAACAACAGAAGAGAACGTCATGCTCAGCTTGTGGACTACTTGCGAAATGAGCTGGGACAGTACCTAGTGCCAAACAGCCTTTGGCCTAATGGAACGCCCAATGATATTTGGAGTGCAAATAAAAGCATAATCATTTCTTATGCTGATTCACGCACAGCCCATCAGCATCCCTATTTATGGCCACCGTTACCACAGGAATGGGGAGACAAACGAACATTGCCCGAACTCAAGGGTTTCTTAAATGATGCCCTGAAGAAAAGAGGTGGGAAAGGGCTCATCTGGGCAGCTATGGCTGAATTTACTCCAAAGCCCTTGGATTTTATTCTACGCCCGAATCAAGGACTTCGGTACATGGCTCAGACCGTCAACATTCCAATGACATACTGGTTTCAGGATAAAGGATGGAACGCAAGAAGCAATATCATTGCAACCGACTTCTTCTTGGGCAATAATGTAATTCAAAACAGTATTATTTCCAACACAAAGGGATTCAAATGTACCCCTTAGAAATTTGCAAGTGCACATAATGCATGCACTCCTGAAGTGTTGCATAACGCTCGAAACGTTTTCAGATGCTACTGCGCTGCACGTTTACAGTCAAATAAATTACGTTCATCCCAAAATGTTATTTATTCGGTGTCACACGCAACAAGTATCTCATCCGCCATACAGAGTTTAACTAATAGTTAAAATTTCAAGTAAGATAGTAGCAATGCAGGACGAGTGAAATTATTTAACCGAAAATTTTCAATCAGAGCAGATACATACAAAAGTAACAGAGTAAGTATTTATCTTAAACCATAAATAAGAACGACTAATCATGACAGATACTGACTTGTGATTGACTTGCAAACACTTTCATAACGTCGTTGACCATTCTCCTATTTCACATCTGCCTCAGTATCAATCAGAGGATATAATCGAGCTCATGTCTGACAAAATCGTTTCGGTCGTCACTAGGGATCCGCGGATATCCTGCTACTAATGCATCTTGTCCACCAATGTACAAAGAGTTATAAATCTTCCAATAAACGTCCCGCACTTTTCGAGCTGGGTGGAATAGTCCCTAAAATTGAACATGAGCACGAGAGTTTAACACTGTTCATTCATATGTAAGACACATGAAATGAATAAGAAGGAGGGATGAGCTCACCTGCAAAACATACTGAAGAATTTTGACGGGCCCGAGGCTGACCCTCATACCCTCAACTGCATCCATAAACGCCTGGACCAAGTGAGGAGAAGTTTCAAAAATATTTGGCCAGACATAATTTAGCAAATGGATTAGAGCGTCCTCACATCCGAAGCCATAGACGCCTAGTGACATATGCTTAATTGCAGCACAAGCTGTCTGCCTATGGACAAGATCTCTGCAAGCAAAAAATCAATCCATAACTCATCCATATCAAGACACGTTATTCGATGCATAAATTACACATCTGACTAGTACAATACTTACCTGTCCATCAAAGCATCTTCAAGCAGAGGGGTTACTGCGTAGATGTAATCTTTACCCATTTCTCCTATGTATTCAAAAAGGAAGGATAGGGACTTCAGAACACCATTCTGAACATTCAACTCAGGAACTCGGTATTCATTCATAAGAGCAGGGAGGACAGTAAATGGAGAGCAAGTCTCTGCAACAATTGCTATAGCGACCGTTGTGCAAACACGATTCTGCCGTTCCTGCACCTTAAGATTGTTTAACAATGTCGCCAGGACGTCATGCGGTCTGAAAAGAAAAAAATTAGTTTACGATAATTAGAAAGGGTAATTCAAAAAAATTCATTCACAGCGAAAACAAGGAACTCACCCAATAGCTTTGGCAATATATCCAAAAGTGTTCACAGTGGCTCGTCTAATGGCCTTCTTGTGTGCCTTCAGAAGTTCTAGCAACTCGAAACAAATACGCATCCATTCCCTGGCGCTGACGTATTCGGGACCGCGGTCAGCAATACGACCAACAAGATCAATACAATTTTCTTGCACCTTTTCATGCCGGTTCTTCAAAATGGGTGTCAGACGAGGTAACAAATCCTTAATTGGAGGGGTCATCTTGGTCATACCGATGACGTTCACTATTGCCTTCAGAGCTCCAAGAATGCTACCTAGTACTTCTGGGTATTCTTCACCAAGGTACTCATACAGTACAACTCCTAAATGCCCCATTAGTTTTTCTTCCTGGCACGTTTTCATCACAGCAGCAATTTTTGAAATTAAGTCAGCCGCCTGCTGTCGAACTTTGGCTGCCTTGTTGTTGAGTCGCCACAGGATTGTACCACATATTTGTGGAAGATAGGGCTTTACACGCTTACCAAGCTGATTAACAATTGTACCGAATCCATTAAGCAGCACTATGTCTTCCGTGGTCTGCTCTTGGAAAGCGTATAAGATTCCATCGATAAGCTGTTCTTCCAATCTGGAATCAATATCTGCAGCTCCTAAGTTGGCCATGATTTTCTCAATGGTTTCAACCACCATTTTTCTGTACGTCTCATTTTCGTCCTTCAAGTCGTCAACAATTCTGTTTATAATTTCTGACGCGCCAACTTTGTTAGCAATCTCGACCGTAGTGTCGACGAGCTGTCGGTAGTTACGCTTGTCCAATGCCATTCGGTGGTTCCAGAAGTGTTTAAAAAAGTGAGGAAGAATTTCGTCTTTGATGTACTGCGGTTCCACACCATCAGTTGCACAGCATTGTTTGACCACCTACGATTACAAGAAAATAAATTTTTGTTTTCGGACAATGAAGACAAATGGAAACATTTGTTTGATATCGTGAAAACTATGGGAGTTCAGTGAAATCTTACCTTGAGGACGATCTTCTTCATTTCCTCGTCCGGCGATTGGAACTCACGAATAAGGATCAACATTACTTCTCGAGTGTAATAGTTGGCATACTCGGCGTCCATCAACGGAATGAGATAGCCAATAGCCTTCAAGAAAGCGGCTAGGCCTTTTCCTCGATGCGACCGAATACCCTTCCACAATGGTTTCAAAACGGAGTCGAAACTTTCGATACCGTAAGGAGTAGCTGCTTCCGCTAGTGCAGCTATGGCCAAAGCCGTAATCGTTCGTACTTTCTGCTGTTCGTCCACTAATCCATGTTCAATAATTTCTACCAGACTCTTCAAATGAGGTAATATAGCACATCCCATCAGAATCGAGATCTGCTGCACGATTTTGATTCCTGTGTGCCGTGCCTGCCAGGACTTTTTGCTCTTACAAACAGCTTTCAAGAAGGGAAGGAGCGAAGGAATGCCCAACGCAGATGCCACAACAGCAAACGCTCTTGCCGTGGTGTTACGAACGAACCTGTAAATTTAAAAAAAACATCATGATTATTTCCCCGCTCCATACTGGAGAAAGCAACAGTTCAAGCAGCTAACAAATACAACAATTCTTACTCATCAATATTATCGATATCCGGTCTCATAGTTGAAATCATGGTGGCTAAACCTGCGGCTTTAGCCAAGTTTGAGATGATTTCACGCCCTTCTACACGTGCATAGTAATCTTCATCAATAAGCAGTGGTTCAATAACCACGAGAATCTGAAATGATTGAAAATCCAAATTAATACAACTGTTACCACGGAAACACCTGAAAATATTATCCATATTTAAACTTAACCATACCTTGTGAACGTAGGGTCTAACAAGATCGTCAAGTTTGTACAGAACTCTGTCGATAACCTTAACGAGTAAATGACGCTCCTGATCCTCAAGCGTCGGGGACATAAGTAAGGGTAGAATCTGATTAAACAGTGGTCCAGCACCGAATTCACGAGCCTATAAAATAAAATTCGTTACGTCAGCCAAGTACCATGCAAGCATCTTAGAATCTACTACATCACAAGCAATACTTACCTTGTCGGTTATTTGCCTCAATGCGGATTTCCTCATCGGTGGGGTGCCATTTTTAATTTTTAATAACAACTTCATAATCTTTCTCTCCTTCTGCTCTTCTGGGCTAAGCGATTCTTCATCAACGTCAATCAAGAGTTTATCAAAATACTGCGCATCCTCAGGTTTGAGAAACGGCAGATTTCCTCCTTTAGGCTGCGTGTCAACAAATTTAGCAGACTTGTCCTCGGTTTGCATGAAAAACCCCTGAGGTGTACCGGCCATAGGTGTTGGAGTGGCTGATAGTTTACGTGCCGGCGTTCTTATGGGTATGTAGCCCGCCGGTGGCGGCAACACTTTGTACCCTGGTGGAAACATCTGATCTAGCTCTTCGTCACTTAATGGACGATTTCTTTCATCAATTTCTTTCTCCCAACGATAAGCTTGCAACTGCTCGGGTGTCATCTGCAGCAACTGACTTGGAGAGGGAGTTGCCATCGCCATAGCCTTTGCCCCTATCGGGGTTACACCACTCGGAGTCATCATGCTAGGTGTATGTGGAGTCATTGGCGTTGCCGGTGTCTGCGGTGTCATGGCAACCGCCGGAGTTTCATCCCACCTACTCTTCCGCTTACTGGCTGACGGCGTAGGCGTATCTTGGATGATGTCAACTTCACTTCGATGGACTTTTGGAGTTTCAGCCCACCCACTGCTATGTCCCGGAGTTTCACGCTCCGTCTTCGGCGTCTCATCCCATCGATTTCGACGTGCTGAAGCCCCACCAGGTGTTGCGTGCCCGGGAGTCATATGAGCTGGAGTTGGGTCCCACATCTGAGTTATCCCTGGAGTTGCTCCAGGAGTTTCGCTACCTTTCATTCCATGATGGCCCGGCGTTTCATCCCAGCCAGTATGTGCAGGAGTCTAAAATAAAAATGCTTATTTACTGCCTGACAAGTTATCTTCAAAAGTAAAGCGTAACCAATGTGTTGTTAACCCTACCTCTGCATTATCCCAAGTCGCTTTCTTTTTAATAGGGACAGCATTTTCATCTGGAGCAGTTTGATCCCATCTCCCCCGTTTCTTAGGTGCAACTTTTTGATCACCGTTTGCCACAGGGAGGACAACGCCATCCTTTGCCTTCTCGACAAGCCTTTTTTGAAACTATGGGAAAAATAGGTTTTTGTAAGTAAATTAATCTGATAACTATTTCAAGTCTAAAGCATTAAATTCGCAAATATTACCTGGCTCTGCTGCGACTTCAGCTCCAGTTCTCGCATGTGGTGTACGTAAGTCCTTGCATTGGGATCAGGGGTTTTGCCTCCTGTCACAAAAAAATACAAAAGTTTATTAGCATCTCCTTTCTTTAAATGTCATGCCTCAGGATTCTATCAAAATAAACTGATGAATGTTCGTGGTTATAGTTGTCCGTCACATCGACGAACACGGCCAAATCCATTGTCCCTCAACCCAACTCATATTTCCGATTCCAAACCTTTCGAGTACTAACCATTCAGCTCTTTATTTATGCTCTGAAATGGCATAAAACTGAACGAATGAGTTATTTCCCAGAAAGAGCTCCAGGAAACGTGAGTTGAGTAGAAGTGAATCGAACGTACGTTGACGGAAGACCCATGTGCTGCGCCCACGTTGGAAATGAGCGAAAGGGCAGGATATCTAAAATTTCACCTAGAAATAATCTCGCATTAGTCATCACACGTGTAGCTTCATTCACACATCTTTCACACCGAAAGAAAACTGAAAAAATCTACAAGGGAAAAAATTCTTATATACAGAACAGAAATCCGTTGATGATGAATGAAGAAAAGCGGTGAACTCAGATGGTGATGATTCCTGGCCTTACCTTAGCATCCAAATAGCATCCACTTTTGAAACACTACGATCTGCAAAAGTAGTACGGCTTTTTATACAATGAGCCGATTTCCTAAGCGGCAGCAGTTAATATAGAAATAGGGACTATAATAATAAGCGCAGGGACTAAAAATTACAGCTTCGGGGGGTCAGTTGTTCCCTAGATAGCTGGAATACTTACTTTGCGTCCGCCAAGGAGGAGTTTGTGACCAGTTCGGTGCATGATCTTCAGCAGCATTTTCACGTCACATGGGGAGTATAGCATTTTGCCCTTTACGTCAGTTCCATTACGCTTTTCAATATAAATAACAGTTGGGGTAGAGTAATCACAGTAACAAGTTTAAAAGTAGGTAAACACTATACTAACATTATATGATTACGAGAATCGAAACCAGCATCCAATAACATAAAATAAAAATAACTACATAAACTCTCGCATTGCACTGCAACAAGATTATGCACATACTCAAAATCACCTACAAGGATGTTCCAGTTTAGACAGCTCGTTAAGTCACATTCACTCAATCCCACTCACACACAACTCAATCACTCCACAGAGCCTGCACATTTTAATAAACCATGATAGATTTACCAACAAGACCGTTTTCCGCCATCGTAACCACGTGGATGATCACAACAATTCCGAAATTTTTCTTTCAAGGCTCAAGCAAAGGCTTAATAGCTAAACATATGCAATCAGCAACCATGACAAGCCTAAACTTCGTTTACAAACTTATCCATAAAGTACGAAATCAATAAAGGAGAAAACCCTACCGTCAATAAAAGGATCAGCTCGCTCAGGTGAGATCATCTGCTTCGTGGCCCGGGCCAGATAGTCATTATGCCTCTGACGCTCTGCAATCGTCTGCCTTTTATGATCAGCAAATGGATCCACATCCTTGTCCGCCTAAACAACAAAAATAAGAATTTTGTGTTATTCCTCATAAATCGCGATACTTTCATTACAATACGTTCCTCTATGACGCAAAACGCAATCAAAAAAGTAAGCAGACTATAGGAGTCCTTACCTGAGGAATATCTTTCAAGATGTGAGCCGGAGCCGAAAATGCTGGTAGGCTTCGTCCTTTCGGTACACTGATTTCCTCATCATCGTCATCCTCGTCATCATCATTGGGGGCTATGGATTCATTGTAGCCTTCAAATCGCTTAGCTCCAGTCGTTCCAAAAATGTCAGAATCGAAATGTCCAGACTCTCCAAATCCAATCCGATCTTCTTCAGCTATTTTAGGCTTGGCCCGGCTGGCATCCTGCATTGTCCGAGCGTGAGCCTCTATTTCTGCAAAGAAAATAATTAAAATTCAAAAATAGCCAAACTATTCGGAACCATTAACCATATCATGTTTCTACAAGTAAATAACCAACAATTTCTTCGCCTCAATTAAATTTGTTCTACATGACTTGTGCGCTACTACAAAAGATTAACAAATATTCTTTACTATTTCCTCTTCACGAAATAACTACTAACCTTCATGAGATCTTGGGGCAGACATTTCGGATTATTTCAGCAGAAACACTTTAATTCGGATTATTCGCTTATCAGACTATCATTCATCGGAACTGCTCCGAAAATATTCACAGTCCTCGCAGGAGGGTCAATTCCTGTCCAGCTTCGAAGTCTAAGTAACCAAAATTCTACACTGTATTTCAACTATCGAAATTAAGTTTCCCAGTCAATTAATTCACTCAAAGACAATTTAAAACGATTGTTTTCTATTTCAAACACAATTTAACGTAGCCTTCTCCACTTTCCTGTCGGCGACATATGTATGTATCTTCATGGATTTTAAACGCAAGTCTACTTCTCGTATTTTACGGAACGTATAAATACATACATACATACGGAGTCTGAAATGGACGAGGACGACTGTGCTTTTCCCCGACGTCGATGTTGGGCTTCATCGTCCGGCGTTGTCACAACAGGTGGGAAAGGGGGTGGAGGGGGACACGTTCAGACCCCACGTTGCAAGCGTATGAGCCCCCTGAGGGGGTGCGTAAGTCAGGTATGGGGATGAGCCTCTCCGGAGAAACTGGAGTTGCGCTTGCGTGGTAAGTCAATGCCATCTTCATCCTCTACACTGTGGGAATTACGCGCGCTGATTCAAATTATATCCCGTGCCTCCGGCTTCCATTCTCCATTGCCATTCCATCGCCCCTACCTGAGTAGTGCTTGTGTTCACACATCGATGGTGGATTACATCATTCCTATACGATCGCTTCCGTTGTAAATTGTTGCGTCAGTCTTGGATATTTCGGTCGTAACAACAATAAGTAGAAAGTGGTGTCAGTAATAAATAAGTTTTTTGAAACTTCCTACACAGTTAAAACGCATAATGGCTCAGAGTAAGCTTAACGATCTTGCGGGTAAATTCGGGAAGGGTGGTCCCCGCGGACTGGGATTGGGCTTGAAATTGCTGGCTGCTGCCGGAGTTGCTGCCTATGGTATCAGTCAATCAATGTACACAGGTAAGCTGAGAGAAGTCCCTGAAATATCGAAATTGGTTACTAAGAAGTTGAGTGGGTCTGAAGAATTTATGGACAGATAAATGTTATGCAATAATTGTGAACTTAATATAATTGTTGTTCTTTGCAGTTGAGGGTGGTCACAGGGCAATCATATTCAGCAGACTGGGAGGAATTCAAGACGACCTTTATACAGAAGGGCTACATTTTCGTATTCCATGGGTCCAATATCCCATTATCTATGACATCCGCTCTCGTCCCCGCAAAATCTCTTCGCCTACCGGTAGCAAGGATCTTCAAATGGTGAACATTTCACTTCGAGTCCTATCCAGACCGGATGCTGTTCAGTTGCCAACGGTATACCGTCAGTTGGGTCTAGATTATGATGAGAAAGTTTTGCCGTCTATTGTAAATGAAGTTTTGAAGAGTGTCGTCGCCAAATTTAATGCTTCTCAGCTCATTACGCAACGCCAGCACGTAAGGGGGAATAGGTGGTAGTAGAATGAAGGAATTATACAATGAGGCTTGGGCATCAAGAGCATAATTTAATGGTTGCAGGTTTCGTTGCTGATCAGACGTGAGCTGACTGAGAGAGCTCGAGATTTCAACATAATCTTGGACGATGTTTCAATTACGGAACTTAGTTTCGGAAAGGAATACACAGCCGCTGTGGAAGCCAAGCAGGTTGCTCAGCAGGAGGCTCAAAGGGCAGCATTCGTGGTGGACCGTGCTATCCAAGAAAAGCAGCAAAAGATTGTCCATGCTGAGGGAGAATCCGAGGCTGCTCGAATGATATCCAATTCCATACAAACCAAATTTAATCAATATTTATGTTTTTAGTTTTCAGGTGTAGGCCAGTTGTGGAAGAGTGAATGAAAGTTTTTCTCATGATGAGAATCGCGAGTCTGATCCTGGTGAAACTTCCCACTGTAATCTTGATGGAACGCATAGATTAATTGTATTTCATTGTAAGGCCGGTGGAAAAATAAGTCCAGTACTTTTATCTGATAATAATATTATCTTGAGCGGCTACTTAAGAGCTTGTAAGTAGTGTGCCAACAAGTAATGGTACAAAGTTTTTGTCTCTTTGCCCGACGGACTGTCTCGAAGGCAACTGTAGACTCAAAAAGAAGTTTTTCAGGAATATGAAGTGTCTTTAGTAATCTGAAGTAAAACTTTCATTCACTTAAGTGGGTTTATGCATTTCAAAATGGTTACATGTGAGGCAAACAAGTATCGAAAAATTTTCCTTAACGATATGTTCACTTGGGCGAAGCTCTTTCCCAGAATCCAGGTTACCTAAAACTGAGGAAAATCCGGGCTGCACAGGGGATTGCCAGGACCGTGGCCAACTCTCAGAACAAGCTTTACCTTAATGGAAATACTTTGATGCTTAACCTCAGCGATCCTGTGTACGACGAGCCTTTGGAGAAACTCGGAGACCCGAAGAAGAAGCGATTTTGAATTTTGACTCCCGAAAAGTAGTGAAGACTTATAAGAGAAAGTAAATGATCGCCTTGTTGATTTAAAAACCAACATTCTTCTTTAGCTGTTTTGTTATGTCAGAAATGAAAATGTCAGAGTAAAGCTGACCTTTCAGTAATCAAATTTATTTAGTCCATTTTATTCACTGAAAGTGCATATTGCTCACATTCAAATAGAAGTAGTCTCAAATTCATCCAATTGTAGCCTGTTAAAGACATACGACACAGAAGTTTGATATTTTTAATTATGTTTAGTGATGGAAGGTTTTGTGGGCAGTCCAAGTTATTTAAAGTGAACGTGGCCATCTTCATAGGCTTTCGTTTCTATTCGGCCCCTTCAACATGCTGCCCTCGTCTTTGGACATAATGTTCTACTCATCCAGTGCAATTTTTTTACCTTTCCGTTCTTAATACAGGCAGTGTGTGTGTCTTATGATTGATTGTACCATGAATAGGATTTTTTGG
>JAQFYD010001825.1:0-11038 GCA_034694225.1 Bourletiella hortensis
TTGGGTGTTGCGTTTGAAGTGATTTCTAGACTTGAACGTTGAAGACAGTGGGGTCTCCTCATGAGGTAGTGGTTAGGACACAATGAGATTGTTATAGATAGTGGGGCAGCAGCAGATGGTTGCATGAAGAAAGGAAGAGAAAGAGTGTGAGTTCAGTGAACTCACTAACTGGCATATCAGGAGGATCAGCATTCGTGTGGAAGAGGATATGGAAAAGAGAAAGATATAGGAATGGATAGAAGAATGGTCTGACAAATCGAAGGATTTCAATAAATGGAAAAAGAAGAAAGAGAGTAAACCAAGTGAGTTGCTATCGGTCCAATCTGTGCTTCCATTTCGTCAGACTTGACTTACAGGGAATCTTGACTCATGGATTTTCTATTCTTGTACTCTCCTTCGGTTCACTCCACTGGGGAAGTTTTGTGCATGCAAGAAGAAAGGAGGGAAGAGTTTTAAACGCATTGTAAAGCTTGTTTCTTGTTTTTTTGGTAGACGGAAACGCATTTACAGGCACTTCGTTGCTGGCTTAGGCTGGAGTATAGTCGCGAGAGTATTCTTGCACTTCCCACTAGGAAGATTGGATTGAAGCTGTAGCAGTGACGTAGTCATACTTCATGTTGACCTTTGCCTCAGACTTTTCTGTTGTTTATTATTGTTAAGCTGTGAAATGTTTGAGTTTGGCGAAAAGAATGAAAAGCTTCTAATGCTGTGAGGGAACTTTCATCTTATTTAATATGATGGGGAAAGTTGGAGGTTGTGATGCGGAAATTTCTCAAGGGAGGCTGAAACATTGCTGGTTACATGATGTTGGAGCGTAATTTAGAACCGTGGTTTGCCTTTGGCTGCGGAAGGTTTTGAGATGGTAGCCGATTCATTATCATTCGTGCAGGTGCAGGTGTCTTTATCATGCGGAGGTGAGGCAGTAGCTGACTTTAGGGATCAAAGGGTGGTAGGCAAGAAGGAAGAAGAAAGTTACATGATGCTGTCGGAAGGTGAATGTCTGGCTATGTAGAATAGCTGTTAGTATGCTATATGCTACTTGATTGAGTCATCCTTCTTTGTCTAACTTTTGGATGTATTTGTGGCCAGATGATAACAAATCGGGAAGTTAATTTGAGCTGACTTTGCGAAATAGTTTTTCATGTAGTAGGCTAATATGGAGAAGAGAAGAGAGAGCGAACTTAGGCTCGGACAGGTGGAAATGAGTGAGATATTTTTGTGGCAGGAGCAGCTGGTTTCAGTTGGGGCTTAGTTTTTTATCTGTGGAGAAGGAGAGTTAGGATTGGAAAGAAGAAGAGAGAAGAATTATTGCTCTTTGATTGATAGGCTCCCCCGAAGTGAGTTTTGGAAGATAAGAGACTCATTCAGTGACTGCCTTAGTGCCTTGGGTGCTCGCTTGTTGCTGGCTATAAACGGCCATATGTGAGAGACAACGGATTGATTGAGTTTGTGAAGACGTCTGCCGCTCGTTAAATGGAGCTAAAGAGTGGATAACGGGGGGCAAGTGTTGATATGTTATTATCACGGTTCGTGATGATGATAATGGGGGTAGTTAGGCCTGTATTGTGAAGTAAGAAGGAAGCTTTACTTTTCTATTAGATCCGTTCCGCTCCGTGGCTGATTTCCTTTGAACTCAGTGTCTTCTTTTCTTTGCTTGTGTACAAGTTGTATGTCGGGAGCTATGACTGACGGCTGCTGCCTCCGCCCTCGTGCCGCTAATTTGCTCCACACTTTTGTTCTTTCATTGACTCCGATGGGGCTTTATAAGAAGGAGGCAAAACTTTGTGAATAGCAGTGAAGGTCGGCTTATTGGAAGACTGCTCTGGATTAATTGATACGGATAGAGTGTAGAACGACGGATGACATGGTGTTCACTTACTGAAGTTGAAAAGCGTTGAATTAACACGTCTTGTTAATGTAGTCCTGTTCATCATTCGTTCATTCATCACTACAGTAAACAATCTTGTTTGTGGGTCAGGTGGACATGCTGCATTGGAAGCAAGAGTCCAGATATCTGACTAAGTGAGCGAACTGCCGTATGTTAGACGTATGTTAGACGTAAGAGAGACACTTGGTAATAAATTAAATACTCAATAATAGAATTGAGAAGGGGAAAAGTGTAAATTTGCATAATGAGTGGCCCTGCTGAAGCATTAGGCTAAGATCGTTATGGGGTACGAACCTGTCACGTGCGTATGGAATTTAAATGCGTATATCTTATAGTATTTCATCTTGTATCTCTCATCCTAGTGTTTTGTGAAAGGGATAACAAGCAAAAGCAATGTCTGCATTCACTCCGTGCTGTGTTAACTTATGTAGGCAGTGTTGTCGTGCTTTGATGAAGTACATCATCGCGAACATCATCATCGAAAGTAGAACTATCATTGCATGATGATTACAAAAACACATTTCCAGTAGCCGCAGGTGCGACTGTTGGAAAATTGAGTGTTCCTTGTTGGCAAAATCAGGCCTGAGAAGGGCGATGAGGGACTTGATGTTGTGCTGAATTGAGGAAAGGTTCCTGGGACGCAACTCCCGACTAGCTTCTTGAAATACATTATTTATGTAGGAGAGAAAATGTAATACTGTGTTTCACGAAAGGGGGGCGAATGGCAGGATTTTTAAACGTGTTCGCGTTTCTGATGCTTACAGTAGTGGCCCTTGCTGGAAACCTTTTTCTCATGTTTTGTAGGCTTGTGTGCATTCCGGATAGCTACGCTTTGCAAACATTTGTTTTCACATTGGAGCTTGCAACTCTGTGGCTGTCAGTGGCCGCAGAATAATAAAACTTAGAAATTTTGTAATTTGTACAAACGATGGGTATTTTTGGTTGGGGTCAAGAAGAGTCAGTCCAGAGGCAAGTTTAAGAGCACTTGATCGCTGAGGTTTTTGAGAGAACACGTATTATGCAAAATTCTTTGTACGGCAAGAGGAAGGGGGGAAGGAAGGAAGTTGCTGTTAGAAGGAAGAAGCTGTTGCTGTTATTTTGTCTACTTTATTGGTACATACTGAATAAGGTCACGGCGATAGCTGATTTGATGATGCGGAAGAGCTGGAGGTAACTGCTATTATCATTTGTTAGTTAGTGACGCAGCAGCGGCAGTAGTGTACTAAAATGAATGGATAGTGTGGAGAGGGAGAAAGGGAGGTGTGCTTGGTGGTGCTGTTGGGATACAAGTAAAATATTGAACGTAAAAATAAGCACAAGCATCATGCTCGTGCAGAGTGTTCAGATTGAATGGCAAAGTGATTGACTGAGCAGTTTACCATTGACATGAATACAGTTTCCCAACCGGCAGAAACGGTGTGGCCCATTTTTTCAGTCATAATTATCATCTCTGTAGACTACATGACCCTGTTTTCATGTGTCAATTGAGGCTTAGTTAAGATGTAAATGCCACGTGCACTCTTTAATGCAACGAGATGGTGGAAACTGGTGTACTTCAATTTTGTAGCTAGTTTTTGTAAAATCTTTCACATTTGTAGCACGAGGGATACAGATAACCATGACTACTACTGGGAAAACGCTACTACTTACGAAGGCAGTCGCAGAAACTAATGCGGAAATTTATGGTAATGAGGGACTTATCACTGTATAGTGGTGAAGCATGGGAAGATGGTGTAGTAACCTTTTCTCCGTAGTCATTCCAGGCAGGACGTAAAAGAAATTGATGGAATCTAGCTGCAGAACGTTGTTGCTACATACTCATGGATGGAGTCATCGAAGGCAAACGAGCTTAGAGGTGTGGATGTTCTCGGAACAAGTAGAGCTGAACAAATGAATATAGTGTTTGGGAGGACTAACTTAAGGACATTATGGAACATGATTACGGAGTGCGAAGCTGTCAATAATTTCCGTCGATATGATGTTAAGCAAGCATGACGGATTACAGGGATGATGGTTTTTAAGGCGTGATGAACCAAGTATTCCTGTTCTAATGTGGGCTAAAATGATCATTTGATGTGATGTTAACGCGAATAAAATTGCTGTCATGAGGGTGAGGGAGATCATGAGTGAATTTGGGAGGCCACCGCGGTAGTATTTGTAGGAGTTGTAGCGACGCGAGCAATAGTAGGTAGCTTGAGAGAAATTATTTGCCGAATACGGGAAGCCATCAACGTGGTAGCTTGAAGTTAGCCTGGGCGAGTAGTAGAAGCTTGCCTGATGGTGAACTTGAAGGAAACTTTTCCATCAGCTGTTTACCTGCCTGCGGAGGAGTGAAAAGAAGTTGTTGTGACTCATTGAATCGAAAATTGAAAGTGAATGCAGCGTTAGTTGACGATGTATGTAGGATGTGGTGGCTCATTGTAGTGTAGCAGTGTAAAATAAATAAACAGCATGTAGTAGTAGCAGAAGTGGAAGCGTTGGGAGGGTAAAGCTTTTGATCAAATTGCACTGGTTGATTCGGAATTGTTGTAGACATGTGTAGCCAGTTGTTCAAATCTCAGTGGACTTGAGAATTATGCTCCGCTTGCTTCTATAGAGGGTAGGATCTTGTGATTCTGTTTGTGTGATTCTGTCTAGCTAAATCTGAGCTTTGATGCAAAGCTCGGTATTTTCGCTTAAGGGATTTAAAAAGTGAGAATCATGGGAGATGGATGGAGGGAGAGTAAATAGGGTCGTATCCTTTGCTGTCGGTCTTCTAGGGGAAAATGACAAAACATAGAATAGGCTAGGACCCAGCGGAAGTCAGAATTTGCGAGAAGGAGGCTCGTGGAAATTATTGCTGGGGAGTCCACGTAGAATCCTAGTGGGTGTCTGAGATAGAAGATTGAATGCATTTTGTACCAGTGATAAAATCTTAATGGAACTAGGAATGAGGAGAATTCTGGAATTTTTGCTTCAGTGTGGTGCTCCTTTATTTCTTACCCCCTTTTTCTCAGCTAAGTGGACCTGATCAAGCAGAAGCAGTTACTGCAGTATGGGTTCCCTTTTGTTCCTTGTAGTTCCACTACTATATTCCTTCGTGATTCGAGAGGAAGAACTGGAAATCCTGGATTTATTAGTGTGCGAATGTGCTGCCGAGCTCAGGATCGCGCTGTGTATTTGCTAAACGTGTAAAGATTCACTATACGATGATGCGAGTTGAAATATGAGGAATCCACGAAAGAATTTTTAGTTACGGTCCCAAAAAAATGGACAACTTTTCCGCTATCCGCACACGTGAGCATTCGCATTGAATTGCTCCAATGTGGGGCAGTAACATGTCGAGCATCCCACACGGCATGCAGACTACACGTAGGGTCAGCCGTGTATGTGTGTGCGGAGGGGAATGGAAAGAACTATTGGAATGGAATGAATGGTCAGAGTGCGCGGAAGTAAGGTATTTCCTTGGAAATAATTGGAATATATACTGGACACTAAAATGTGAAATAGAGAGGAGGATTCATTCATTTGGGAAAAAGGAGGTAGGGTTTAGAATGGGCACGCATCAGTGGCGAGTGTGAGCCTACACTTTTAATAAGCAAAATAATACCCTGCTGTCTAAAGATCCTGACAGTTTGTCAGGCGAAGAGGCCGCTGCTGTAAAATGGAAGTTAATAGGCGAAAAGAAAAGGCGATTATGTGAGTTGAATCAGGCATTTTTTCGTGATAAGGTCAATGAAATTGCCTGAGAAAACAAAAGGCTTGGAAAGTAAGTAGTGAGAGGAGGAGGGCTTTAGTAGGAGGGGATGGAAAATGGAAACCACTTAATGACGTTGTCAAGCTTGAGGCCTGAGATTTATGTGATGAGTCGTCTGTGTCTGAAATATAGAGAGAACCCGAGGTTACTTGCTTCCCTGCTTTATCTGTAGAAGCACTGTAAAGTAGAACACATGTCGTCCCACGTTCAAATTTTAACCAAAAGGGGAAAGTTTAGGCTGCCGAGTTCTACCCATTGGAATATTAGTGGAGCACTTCTAGATGACATCGGGAAAGTAGGAGAGAAAGAGGAAGAGAGAGATTATAGGTGAAAGGAAGGTATGTACGTAGAGGTAGTCGGGGATGTTGTTGTTACTAATGATGGGCCAGAGGAGTTGATTGCTTCCCAAGCTGACGTGCGTGTGTGCCTGTGTGTACACACAGAGAGGAATCGATTATGTCGGTGACTGTAATAGCAGTTGACTTATGCTACCTGTCGCTACTACCCTGTACACCCATCCTGGCTGTGTTTGTGGATGGGAAATGTAGTGTAATATGTTTTCTTCTTTACCTTTATCCTCTTTAGAGAATGAAGAGATTCTTGTTGTTCTCCATCCTCCAGCTTTCCTGTAATGGAAAGTTGGGAGGTAGTTTAAAAGCCCAACATTGAATGCTCTTGTTACTTCTGTGGCGTCCGTAGGTTCACACGCTGGGGAAACCCCCAAAGGTTCAAGGTGTTCATGGGCGAAAGGGAAACTAGTGTGAGTGAAAAACAATTCTGTCACATTTGTCGATGCGGAGCGTGTTTATGTCACAAGTTACATACGTACTGGAATGTGATTCCCTCTATTTCAGTACGCAGTGCTTTTTGATGGGGCGTTGTACTAGACTTTGGATCGCCTGTGTGTGAAAGAGACGCTATCCTCTGCTGAGCGGTTAGATGTTATGAGAAACATGAGGTTATATGTGTGTCTCGTGTGTGTAGATTCGAAAATAGAACCGAAAGTAGAAGGAAAGCCATCAGCGTTGTCCCATCATCAGTGGTTTTTGGATGGTGATGATGATGACACCGATACTGCTGACGGTGGCGGTATAAGTGAGGATGTGTAACATGTTAATCAAGGCAGTTTGCTGCGGTGGTGTAATTGAACCTAATGACTTTCAAGTGAGAGAAGCTGGTCTCATTCTGTTGCACATTAATGATGATGGTGTACAATGGAAGGCGCTATCGTTAGCAGTAGTGTACCACCAGAAAAATGACGATTTGATTCGCACCTTGCCTACATCTTATTATCTGGATTCGGAAGAGTGACATAGTGGTGGTCATAAAAGTGTGAGCGGAAGGAATCAGAGAGATTGTTGACAGACTGCTCGGTATGAATGGTCTGAATGAAGTGGTTCTATTAAACTCTCGGTGATGCTGTGAGAGAAGGACTGGCTAAGGTGGTTTTGTGGCTGTTGGAAGCGTTGTTGCATATCACAGTATGTGGAGTAAGCAGGTTTTTGTGACTGACTGCATGTAGATGTAGTATGGAAAGGCAAGGGTGTTTGGCATTTCCAAACTGACAGGCTACATTTCCGGGAACACATTTCATTGGAGTGGAGTGGAGTGTGGGTGACACCGGCAGACGCCTGTGGCAGTAGTAAAAACTATTCACTTTCTCTCTCCCTGTCTCCCTTGTGAGCAACAGTGGGATGGAGTTGTATTAGCTGTAATTTATTTCACGACATGATTATAAAGTTGGCGATAATAGCTCCTAGCTAAAGTACGCGCAAGAGAAAGGTGACAGGGATAGTAAATTAAAGTAACTAGCTGAGAATTTATGATGATGACGACATGACAAAAATGTGGTTGTAAATTGTTGATTGATGACGCAACTCTCGTATGGCTTAAGCATGATGTTGTTAAAAAGGAGAAGAAATCCAAAGGAAGGTTACCCATCATTGTTATTATGCTGTAATGATGGGAATGGGCTGCTGTGGTTAAGCATTCACTTTCATTCAACTGTTTCGTCCATGATGGCAGTAAGATATCACACACGATATTATGATGATATGGCTATTTCAATGCTAGAAAAATAAATGTCTTGGAATCCTTAGACGAGCTTTAAATCAACGTTTGCGAATTAGACTTACAGTTTTGAAGAGAAGGGAAATATGATGGGATATGCATGTATTAACGATATTGTACATGGCCTCATCTTGTACTTGAGAGTGTGTAGCATGTTTGTGGGTGGCATTCGGATGAAAATGATCTGGAAATAATTGGAAGGCCCTAATTGCTATGTGGGTTCAGAGGATAGATGAGAGGAGTTGTATTACGTCGGTGGTACTGAGAGGTTAAAAGAGTATTCCACGAATGATTGCAAGTATCAGCGGCATACGTGTATGTGGTAGGAGTTAATAATTCAAGTCGAAGAGAGACGCTGGATAGTCTTGTTTGTGTCGTGCCTTTTGAACCGTTTTGGTTTGTGCACTAATGAATTTCATGAATGGCAGTGACCTTGATTTTGTAAATTTCTTTGAGATACGGTTTGATCCTTATAAAATAGCCCTTTGAGTTTTTAATAATGTTTCTCGATTTGTTTTTTTTTCTATTGCAGATATCTACCGGACACTCGGAATTATTCTACAAGTGAATCGTTGTTGTTGACGCAGCAAGAAGAAGACGACGAAGGGGAAGAAGACTACTTGTTGTTTTTGTTGGTCCAAGTGTGGTCGCTGTCTCGTACAGAATTCGCCGCATTGGCTGCTGAGTGGAACTGTTGCTGTTTGTTGTATTTATTATTATTATTTGTTGTGACTCTGCAGAGGAGTACTATTGATCTTGTTCTGCAAGGTCAGAAGATCAGTTGAGTGCGTGCTTGTGTAGGTAGAAAAAAATTTAAAGAGAAAGGATACAATATGCGGGAATACAAGATAGTAGTTTTGGGAAGTGGAGGTGTGGGGAAGTCAGCCCTGACAGTACAATTTGTCCAGGGAATCTTTGTGGAAAAATATGATCCGACAATTGAAGACAGTTATAGGAAGCAAGTGGAGGTTGATGGTCAACAGTGTATGCTTGAAATCCTCGACACTGCTGGAACCGTAAGTTGTTAATTTTCCTACTCTTGTCTTTTCCTATGATATCGTCGATATATTGATTTATTTGTGTACTTTTCTTCAGAACCGCTTGAAGGTTGTACATATAATGTTCATGTTAGGACGGGTCTTTATTATTTGGAGAATTAGATGATGATAGCAGGTTTACTTACGCGAAAATTTTAATATCGGACTGGCAGTGTACCTCAGTTTTATAATAATAATGAAGTGTTGAGCTCATAACGTGTTGGAAGATTAGTCAGTGTAGTAGTGCTATTTTGTCGGATGTCATGAACAGATTGTGTGAAATGTCAGCGATTATTACTTTCATTTTGACGAGAGATGAAAAATAAGGGGATATTATGGGTAGTGCGTAGATTAGAATTTATCAGTCTTTGTAATGTAGTGCAGTAGTATTAGAAGCAGACAGGAAGAACTGGTTCGTGCAGCAGCAGTAGTCAGTAGCTCTCTATGAAGCGGCGTTGATGTATTCAGGCCCACTTCCGTTTCAGTCCCTATGCTGCTGATGAAAATGACGTCCTTTTCATTGCATACTGCATACATATGCATTAAGGGATTTGAACGGATTTTGGCTTGATGTGTATTTTGTGTGTGTATGTATAGATAGATAGATTGTTTTGTGAATACAGAGGAGCAGTGGTGGGACAAAGAAGTTGGTAGAACTGCCTCTACTACTGCTCTAATGATGTTGATTTTGTATGCATTAAGAGTGGAGGGAGGAAGCAAGGAGGTAGGGAGTGATGGGAGTAGGATAAAAGTTGGTTGACTAAGAATTGCCGTGCTACTAGCTACTACTACGATTGCTGCTGCAACTGCTACTACTTCTGGTAATGACTGAGGAGAGTATGTTGTTGGGTCGATAATGGAAAATGAATGGATGACATAATATAGTAGCAGTGGTAGTAGTTCTAGAAGAAGCGGGGGAAAGACGAGAAGGAAAAAAGGAGAGCCAAGTTACATAGGCAAATTCAATCAGGGAAGGACTACTCAAGTGTCTGTTTCAAGTAGTAGTAATATAACGACACAATATGAGTGTTATAGCAGACGCACATGGAAGGAAAGAAAATGTCATTTAGACGGGTTAGCAGCATGTTAGTGTGCATGCATGTTAGTTTGTCAGTCAGACCGACCGAGCCAAGTCAGTCCTTATCCCGAAGCTGTTCCGCTTGCGCTTCATTTGCGTGCTGCTAGGGAATATAAATGAAGGTCCTGTTCCGAATGGGATGGATTGGTATTGACGATGATTATAATTATAAAGGAAATATGCTCATTTTCTCTCTCTACTCTCTTCTCTGTGAAATTGTGTATTGTTAAGAATTATTGTTTCATGTAACTTGATGTTGTTTTTTTTGTGTCTTTGAAAATGCAGGAACAATTCACTGCCATGAGGGACCTGTATATGAAGAATGGCCAGGGTTTCGTTTTAGTATATTCAATAACAGCCCAGTCGACATTTAACGATCTACAAGACCTAAGAGAACAAATTCTTAGAGTGAAAGTAAGTGGACACACGGTTTTCTTTTCCGTCACGAGAGTATGGTTGGGCAACTTGGCCTTGTGAGAGCTGTTTACGGGATTGGTTTCATGTGGCTGGATAATTTCAAGGTTCATGTTATCCTACCTAACGGTTTTAGTGTGACGGAGAGTAAAATGATACAATCCTCGATTGCTCAATGCTGATAGCTCGTGTATAGATATATATAGCTATCCAGTGATGGAATCGGAGGGTCGTTGAGCTAATTCTATAAAATAGTATTATTCTAAACCCCAAGGAAATTGCTTGTGCGTCAGTGAACTTCATCTAATCATCATATTAGCTCTCATGTTTCCTTTTACGCCTTTAACGAAAGTACTCGTTGTACCCATGCCACTGTTTGCTAGAATTACTCTCAGTTAGGGAAAATTAATACGCTGCCTCAAGGGATAACAGGGGGAAGTATTATGCTGGAAATATTTGCTGACGGCTGAACCGTTAGAGCATGTGATCTTGATCTCGGGAGTTAACACTGTTAATAAAATTTTCTGATTTTCCCAACTGCTCCCCGCATGTCCGTTGCAGGGTCTTAATAATGAATGAATTTCGTCTTGCTGATTCGTATGTCTGAAGTAGACCATCTGGGAAAAATTCAGCAGTAAATTTGAGAAAAACCAATTGGCGCCAATTGTGTTTTCTACAGATTGAAACTTGGTCATTTTTCGGGAGAACAAATTAGCTGGAAAAGAGAAAGTAGCGTACTAAGTAGGCTGATGATGGTCGAAGCTCTATTCTTCATTGGTTCTAATGGCTCCAGCCCTGAGTTGCCCTAATCCTTT
>JAQFYD010001826.1:0-11037 GCA_034694225.1 Bourletiella hortensis
TTTTGACCCTATTTTCTTCTGTTTATTCGGATCAAACGCGAAATGAAAAGATTTTATATTACGGGCGGTTGTTCTTGTGTGCGTGGATCAACTTGCCCCATCCCCCGTCAGTAGAAATCAAACCTGACACAAGGGAGAATAGGGTCTGGGACTCGTTCGTATGGCCGTGGAGATGGTCACAACAGCATGCAGAATTTACAGATTGGCCATCCAGAAAGTGATAAGCTTTGGCGAAACTTTTTGTATTGATTTTTAAAGTGGATACACAGATTATAAAAATGGAGGCCAAGTAACTTTCAGTTCCAGGCATGATTATGTTTCAGTTCCGTGTCAGGTAGCAATTTATCAGATAGACTGGCAGATTCATCATAACAAATTTCATTTGCATAGAGAGCACAGGTCCATTTCGACCGTTTAATATGATAATGTGATACGAATCGTTCAATCTGCGCCTTAGCAGTTAGAAAATCGTAGCATGACTTGGGTGTCTCTTTTAGTTGTAAAGCTGAGAAATAGGGGCTCACATAGTAAGTCGTCTGTGACTCCGTGAGCAAACAGAAGAGCTCTGCAGAGTCAAAGCCAACGTTGGATTAAATGGCAAACAGTACGCCGGGGTAAGTTCAGATTTTTTAGACCGTAAAATTTTCAAGGAATACAAAGACGGCAAGTCTTAATCAGCTTATTCCAATATTTTTACTCATGGTTGGTGAAGCCCCGGATTTTACTGTGTTGAAAGGCCTACAGTACGACATCTGAGCAATAGAAAACCTGTACAATATGTGTGCCTTGTGAAAGGTTACGAGTCCTGTTCGGCTTGTTCATGTGCACTTCAGTACGATTATTACAGAGGTAAGTGCTAGTGAAAAATGGTGCCATTTCAGAGTTTTGCAAAACCGAATACTTCAGGAACTGAATTCTTGTGTATAATTAAATAGCAAGAAATAAACAGTCGTGGTGCCTAAGCTGCTATGAGATGTTGGGGCCTCAAGAAAAGAGTAAGAAGGCAGTAGTGAAAGCTCGACATTGCAACTTCTTTCACCACCATATTGGTGTTCCGCGAATTACCGTTCACACACAAACACCACAGAAAATCAGAGCACTTACAAGGAAAGAAAAAGTAATGTGGTTAAAATATGGAGATTCCTGTCACTGATGTGGAAGTCGATAATGCAGTTGGATAAATGAATAGAAAATGCGTCAGATTCGCACATAGCCTACATAAATTGAATGACGGTTGTCCACGGACATCACTCAGGTAGAGGGTATACAGTTAAGGTAATACATGCAATAACGCTGGGTTGAAAGCAAACGCCTGAAGGTAATGAAGTTGCAAGTTACAATAATTACTCAATTTGTTTTTTGAAGCATGCCCGACGATGTAAGTGGATATGATGACATTATTTATTACACGATTCTTAGCTATAGCATTTGGTAATAATAAACAAAAGTTAACAGATTCATTCTTAGCTAGCCTACTTTACTTTTCGCATATGTATATATGAAATAGAGCAACATTCATTCTCATAACTGTGTTTCACAAAACCCACCGAGAATATCTATGGCAACTTCGAAACTGCCACATGGAAGACATTTCTTCGGATTAGAAAAAGCTGAATATATATGCGCAAATATTCAATCCTAAGCTGGGCTCCCGGGAAACCTATGCATTACAAATATAGCAAATGGCGCACTAAGGCTGAGATGATAAACGATTCAAGTACATCACAGTATCCAAAAATAGTTAACTTCTTCTATGTATTAGGTTGCACGGCAATATAAATTCTGGAAATTTTGAAACAGCTCGGAATGTCTGTTAGAGTAAAACATAAAACATTCCTGAGTATTGCACAATAAGAAGACTTCATGAGTCTCTGGTGTAGGCTAAGTTCATCCCCAGCCATTTTTCCACCTCGTTAACATCCATTCTTTTCCTATCAGCGTAGTCGGCAACCTAAAGAAAAATCAAGAGATGTCAAAATTACTGATATACCTAGTGCGCATAAACTAATGCCATTCTAGTTCCCACTTTAGAAACTATAGGCAAATGTTCTAGTTACCTGATCCTTTTGAATCCTTCCTACAGCAAAATAACTAGACTGAGGGTGGTGGAAGTACAGCCCGCAGACCGAAGCTGCGGGAAGCATGGCAAGTGAGTCTGTCAACTCCACCCCGATTTCGTCTTCAACATTCATGAGTTTCCACATGGTCCACTTCTCTGTGTGGTCCGGCTGACTTGGATAACCAGGTGCTGGGCGGATTCCCTATAAATTGGCACCATGTTACATCGTTCTTGTACAGGCACCAAATATAAAAAAAATGAAGCATTTATTAAAAGCTCTTACCCTGTATTTAATCTTGAGCAAATCATTCTTTTCCATCTCCTCTTCCTGTGAGTAACCCCACAATTCTCGTCGAGTCCGCATGTGAAGCTCCTCTGCAAAAGCCTCGGCCAAACGATCGGCCAATGCTTCCATCATGATCACATTATAGTCGTCGTTCTCTTGTTTGAACCTTCAGTTAACAAAGAAACGGATCAAACGGAATGATAATTAGTAACAGAAAAAGGATAAAAGAAATTAGAATCCCGGAAATCAAATTTCAACGTACTTCTCTGCCAATTCCGAGCAACCAAAACCCGCTGACACAACGAACATCCCGATGTAGTCTCTTTTACCGGATTCAACAGGAGCAACAAAATCAGATAGGCACAAGTATGGCTCATCTGTTTCGTCTTTGGCAATCTAAAATTCAATTCAAGACCCCTCAAAATCCTGATACCCTTAGGTTGTTATCACTGCGTTCATTACCTGCTGTCGCAAGCCATGCAAAGTGGCAATAGGTTCGGCAGATTCGCCATTAGGAGAATATATGACGATATCGTCTCCTTTACTATTTGCGGGATAGAAACCAACTATTCCATGTGCCGTCAAAGCGTCGTTGCTGATAATTCTATTCAGGAGAGTCTCTGCATCCCGGAATACCCGTTTGGCCTCTGCGCCTATTAACCCAGACCTGAGTAAGAACTCCATTCAAAGAACAAAGAATTCGATGTCACGTGATAAGATCCTTACCGACTTGGGGGTCGTTAAACAGCTTCGGGTACCCCCTGTGAGGATATTTTCCTCGAAGTTGCCATACATCGAAAAACGGCTTCCAGTCAATATAATCCCTCAAAGTTTCGAGACTGTAGTTCCTAATGGCCTTTGTACCCAAAAAAGTTGGTTTTGGTGCTACAAAATCCGTCCAGTCTATGTGCAGCTTGTTTTCCCTGGCCTTCTGAAGAGGAAGATACTGCTTCTCTTTGAGATTTTCATAATGGTCCTCCCGTATTTCTTCGTATTCTTCATTTATTTCTTCTATGAAGTTTTCTCGATTATTACCGTCCAATAAGGCAGAGCACTATAAACCAGTAAAACAACCGTCTTCATTCATGGACGACTGGACTAAATTTTAAGCTCACTCACCACTAGCACACTTTTTGAGGCATCTAAAACATGAACCACCGGTTGGGAATACCGTGGAGCTATCTTAACAGCCGTATGTTGTTTGGAAGTTGTGGCACCCCCAATAAGCAACGGGGTGTTCATTCCTAGTCGTTCCATTTCGCTCGCCACAAAAATCATTTCATCCAATGACGGCGTAATCAAACCAGAAAGACCAATAATATCTGAAAGAAGAAGTCAATCTTCAGAATTTTGCCTCATGAAGATAGCACACAAGGTTACTTACCAGCTTTCTCTGCAATAGCAGCCTCCAGAATTTTATGGTGAGGACACATGACACCAAGATCAACAACCCGAAAGTTATTGCATCCCAGAACTACAGCTACAATATTTTTCCCGATATCGTGGACATCTCCTTTCACTGTAGCAATGACTACTGTACCAGCATTACGAGTTTCTTGGGCGTTGCGCTTATTGGCCGCCTCGATGAAAGGTATCAAATATGCTACGGCCTTCTTCATAACTCGTGCAGACTTAATCACTTGGGGCAAGAACATTTTGCCAGCGCCGAAAAGTTCACCTACCTGCCCCATTCCGTCCATTAGTGGTCCTTCAATAAGATTCAAGGGATGAGCAAACATCATCCGTGCTTCTTCAACATCATCAATGATGTATTTATCGATACCCTACAGTGACACATGTTGATTTAGAATAACCATCGTGCGCTGCTAAGATCAAATCAAAACTCGGCAAGACGAACCTTCACTAGCGCATAGCTAAGTCGATTGCCCACCTCTAAACTACGCCATTCTGCTTCCTTCTCCTCCTTTTTACCCTCTTTCTTGCTCGTTTGTGCGTACTCAAGAATTTTTTCTGTGGTCTGCAAGGAAGTAAATTTCAGGTGATCTGTATCTAATGTTTAACATTTTGACTGACGGAGGAAATGGATCACTCACAGTTGGGTCTCTGTTCCATATCAAGTCGTCGCATAGGTTACGCAATACTGGATCTATATCGTCATACACAGGCAAGTTTCCGGCATTTACAATACCCATGTCCATCCCAGACTGTAATAAGAATTCTCAATGAGGGCAATTATCGCTTCTATCACAGCTACTACAGACTATGAGATAGTAAGGCAACTCTTAGCATAAAATCTTCACATAGAAGCTTCCTCACCTTGATGGCATAATACAAAAACACAGAGTGCATGGCTTCTCGTACTAAATCATTTCCTCTAAATGAAAAAGATATGTTGGAAACACCGCCGCTGACACGTGCACCAGGAAGGGTTTTCTATAAAAGAAAGCAAAAATTTTATTACATACTCAGGAATAATCTACAGTAGCACATGTATTTTAGCCGCCAAGCAACGATACCAACCTTAATTATTTCTGTTGCCTTGATAAAATTAACTCCATAAATGTTGTGTTCGTCCATACCGGTTCCCAGCGTCAGAATATTCGGGTCAAAAATAATATCATTGGGATTAAAGCCAACTTTCTGAACGAGAATGTTATACGAACGCGTACAAATCTGGACTTTATGGTCGATTTCAGTGGCCTAAAAAACGTAACGTTCATAAATTCAAACTCACATTACCTAATCCAATAAATTACTCACTGTACCTGTCCAGTTTCATCGAATGCCATCACTATTACTGCGGCACCTAGACGTCTTACAATTTTTGCTTTTTCGATAAAATCTTGCTCCCCTTCTTTCAAAGATATGGAATTCACAATGCACTTCCCTTGAGTACATTTTAAACCAGCTATCACAACTTCAAACTTAGAGGAGTCAATACACAGAGGTACCTATAGTTTGGAAAGAGTAAAACTCCCGGTTAGATACTCCACGAAATAGACATTTAGTGCACCTGCATAACTTACCTTCGCAGCATCCGGTTCAGAGGATACTAAGTTAACAAACTTAGTCATGCATGCAACACCGTCTAACATTCCTTCGTCAAAATTGATATCCAAAATTTGAGCTCCATTCTCAACTTGGGCTTTGGCGACAGCTAATGCTTGCTAGAAAAAAGTCAACAGTAAACGTAAGTATACATCTTGCTTGTTCACTTTCAGATCACTGAAATGAATCTCACTTCATAATTATCTTCCTTTATGAGTCGACAGAAGTATCGGGAACCAGCCACATTACACCTTTCTCCAATGTTGACGAAATTAGTAAATTTTCCTATCCTCATGGCTTCCAAGCCAGACAGGATTAGCTCGTCCGTAAAAGGTTGGTTCGTAAATCTGCGAGGTTTTACTCCTTTCATAGCATCATGAATTGCCCTGGATAATGAAAGTGATTCCGTTTTAGATGCATATCTCACTGCTCAATTCACGGCAGAGATCAAAACTCAACTCACTTGATATGGTCAGGAGTTGTGCCACAACAACCTCCGACTACATTGATAAGTCCATCTTGCGCAAACCCTTTCAATGTTTCTGCCATTTTCTCCGGAGTTTCGTCGTAACCTCCGAATGTGTTGGGTAGTCCTAAGAATTAGAAATCATTAGGAGATTGAAACACAATGTCTGTGTACACTACAACTTCCACTGTCCCACAGGAAGAATAAACAAAAGTTATTTTGCATACCTGCATTCGGGTAGCACAGAACGGCAGCAGAGGTAGATTTTCCGATCCGCTCAATAAATGGTCTCATATCATCAGCTCCGAGGGCACAATTCAGACCAATACTACAGAAAAAAGTCAAACCAAGGTTGGAAATTTTCTAAAACCTAATATGACAGTCAACAAGACATAGAAGCTGTTGCTCAGAAGGTTTTACTATCCATGAGCATAATGAGACTTAGAGCGTCACTTACCACTCTGGATAACAATGAGAAACACTCACAACGAAAGCTTCACTGGTCTGTCCAGACAGCGTGCGTCCACTTTTGTCAACAATCGTGCCTGATAACTTGATTGAGCAGCATGCGAGGGAAAAAATATTTAGCAAATAAATAGGTGAGTTACTACAAATTTCATCATGCATCATCATACAGCCCCAAACAAATCTAGTTTGTAGTCGGGAGGTTAACTTCGAGCATTATCCATATTGAAAAGTATATGGCGCAAATACTTACAAAGATTGGAACGCGTTCATACTCTCCTGATTCAAAGAGCTCCTGAATGGCACATATGGCAGCTTTAGCATTGGCGGTGTCAAAAATTGTTTCAACAAGAAGAATATCGGCTTTACCATCCAACAAACCTCGTGTCTGTTCCTTGTAAGCCTCCTTCAACTCATCATACGCTGCACAGATAAACATAAAAGGTTACATCAAATTGATCACAGACAACAATCACGTCCAGAATGACACTGAAAGCGTTTACTTATGTTTCTGTATGCTGGTTGTTCAACTGAGGGTGATATTGACAATGTTCGATTGGTCGGTCCCAGCGCACCAGCCACGTATCTCCTAAGTTGACCTTCCGGTTTGTCTTTGGTCTCTTCCATGAATTCTGCCACAGCTTGTTTGGCCAACTCGGCCGCCACTTTATTGAGTTCATAAGCCAAAGCTTCGGTTCCATAATCAAGCTGAGCAATCCATGTCCCACTGAATGTGTTCGTTTCAATGATATCCGCTCCAGCATAAAGATATTGCTAGGAAAAAATAATCAAAAACAAAAACATCATCATCAGACCCACCTTGCTTTCTTTGTATACGAACCTCCTATTTCTCATATGCACTTTAAATTTGAAAATACACTGACTAAAACTTACTTTATGTATATCAATGACCGCTCGTTGTTGCGTGAATACTAACAGGTCATTATTGCCTTTCAACGATTTCTCATGATCCTTAAATCTTTCGCCACGAAAATCGTCCTCGTTTAATTTAAGTCTCTGAATCATCGTTCCCATTGCGCCATCGATTATCAAAATACGGGATTTCATATCCTCCCGTATTCCTGGTCCCATTTTGGCTTCCGACCCCATAATTAATTAGTATCCGCTTCCACTTGCACGAATTTCTTTCCCGGGCTGCCAAAACATAAACATCATTAATGAACACACTGTCATTTATATTACTTACTTCATTCTGCGTTATCCAATGCTTCCACTGAACACAAAAAAAAACAATAATATTACTACGATAATAAAAAAGGCGGCAGAGCACAATCCTCTACAAACAATACAACTGAAAACAGATAACAGAGCACATAAAGTTTATGTTAGTTAAACCGCACGTTCCAACTAATGACAGGATTTGTAGGATACTAACCTTCTACTAATAATTCCTTACATGCAGTATCTCCAACGTTCTCCAATACAAAATTCCAGTAAATCAATTCCTATTCGATCCACTTGTTCCAAAGATTGTCGAAAACGTTTCTCCAGTAGATTCTCAACAATACTCACCAGATCACCAATACTGAACACTTGCAGTACAATGACTTTCTAGTTGCGCAATTTGCGACGACAAACTTCAAGGAATCGTGGCAAGTTTGTTATTATAAATTGCTATCATACTGTCAGAATTGAAGACACTTTGATTGTATAACTTCTCATTTAAATCTAGTCATAATAAAAGTTCAGAGTTGGCATAAATGAACGTGATAACAGCGTGATTTGAAGCAGTTATAAGTTTATGTATAAAACTCAGTTGGACGAAGGCACAAGGGAATTACTGTATGAAATTAGTATTGAGCTTTCCCTTCTGTTCAACTGGTCGTCATCCAATCTCTCCACATGGACGGATGCGTATTTAACTTTCCCAGTCTGATGCACCACCTCCCCGTCCATTAATTTCGCCTTTGCCACTAGCAGTAGCAACTGCATCATCATAATAATAATCATGAACTTGAATAGCCTGATTTAGGATAAATGCCAATGAAATGAATGACCGAATGTATATAATTAACTAGTAAGGCAACTTTTGCCTCACTGACAGGATTCAACACATGTTTTTATTGCGGTCAAATGGTCAGCTCAATTTTACCACCAAAATCCTCTATCTTCACACGTGGGGCAGGCCTTTAAAGCTGGCCAATTGTAAAACAGCCATTCACGGGTCAGGCCCATCACCGTTCCTTCCATGTTGTGTGTCAACACATTTTGCTACGTTTTTGTATAATTTTGTGGAAAAATGTCAAAATATGTTAGCAATAATAGAGGAGGAAACTCCTGTGTAAATTACGAACAATGCAACAGGTGTTTCACCTCCGTTCAGGAAAAGTATGAATGGATTGACTGCTGTGGCTTGTTCAGTACGTTTTACGAAATTTCTATAAAAATGGACACATTGTTGGAGACAAGTTATGGGATGGTTTTATTATATTTTCTCCTTACTGTCAAGCATCCATCATCATATAAATGAGGTTACCGCGGGTATCGAAATAATACTTATCACGACATGATCAGGACGAATATAATTATAGAAAGGATGACAAAATGGAGGACAATTTTAGCAACACTATTGTACAGCATGTAGTTTTTCTTGATCACCATCATTATGTACTGAAGACAAGCTGTGATTATTATTGTTATTATTATTATTGCTTTTTGATAAACCGGATGGAGGGCGAGGATTAAAGACAGCACGGAGGAAAGACGCGTCATGTGTGTGCTATCATCATTCATTATTATCATGAAATGTTTTTGCTTTTCATTTTTCTTTCTTTCTTTCTTTCTCTCATTCAGTTAAACAATAATGAACATAATGGAAATATATATATATAATATACATGAAAATACAAAACGGTCTATATTGTAGCTTTACATAGTAGTTTATCCGTAAAGAGAAGGAAATTACCTTGTAATGTTGTAAGTAAACTTAAGAAGATATATATAAACCTATAATAAAGAATAATTATTATTGTCTCCATTCATTCATATTTTTTTCAAGTCAGGTATATAGGTTCTTTCATTCATTCAGAAGCAACGTTTTTTTTCAGTTTGTTGGAGAAACGGAGGACATTATAGTCACATATGTAGCATGTCAATAATTCTTTTCTCTTTCTTTCTCCCCCCTTCTCCCCCTCTTGTGTTTTGCTGATACTTTCATCTTCATTTTTTTTCACCTTCTGCAGGTAGACAGACAGACAGACAGATAGAGCGATTAGGCTGCTATTATTTTAAAGCTGAATAATAGTAAGAAGAAGAATTATTAGAAATTATATTAAGGATAATAATAATAATACCGTTGGCCAAGTACACATAGACTGACTAGACTGTTGTGGCACAAGTAGCGCACAATCAGAATACATAAATACAATTCTTATGGAGTTTTTTTCTTTCGCTTTTCAACTACTTGTACATTATAAGTAATTTTCCTGAAGGATTCCTTCTTCACCATGATGATGGTAGAGGTGGGACGATGATGTTCTTATTTACACCTTCATTGTTGTTGTTTACTTCCTCCTCCTCCTTTTGTTTTTTGGATGATTAATAATAAATTAATAGGAATTAATTTGCATTGCATTCATCTGATGGATACAGTTGCACATGTCTGGATCATGTTGCTGCTGTTGAGGTTGTGTCCCTTGAGGGAGTAAATTACTACTTCCGTCCATCTCACGATACATTGGCACATTTGTCCAGGATGAAATGGGCATATGGAGTGGAAGTGGTGGGGCTCCAGGTGTTAAGGCTGTCCATGGACCACTTTGTACATTTGGATCAACTACATAGGCCGTGGGTATGGGTGTACTTCCCGTTGTCGTTGTGTAAATCGGCTGACCTCCTGATGGCCCATTGGAGTTGGCTGCTGCAGCGGCTGGAACTGAGATGTAAGCAGTTCCTGGTGGGAGCTGTTGTGAGAACAGAAAAAAACATGACAATTAGTCCTCATTATACCACATACCATGAGAGAATGCTTGTTGAGCAGGGATATAAAGCTAATATAATGAGCTTGTATCATGAGCCCAAGAATGACAATTAGCTGCCATGGGGGATAACAATAAAGAGATAAGCGGAAGAGTTCCAGGCATGCCGGTGTTAAAGTAGGCCTGAACAAAGTCATTAATTAAGAACAAGCCTCCATTATGGTAATAATTAATGGTTCACATGATTCTCTGCTCAGGAGATATGACAGGCCGAGGAATCTTGATTATCTACACTGTGTGTCAAACCCAAGTCAACTACTGCAATGCTGTTACGAAAGAAAAAAGAATTCTTTGGGCGTCAGTGTCATTTTAAGGATCAGCCTCTTTCCTGAGCATACGAAAGGAAGAAAGAGGAGCCACTTGAACCAAAAACCGCTACATAGCAACAGAAAAAAAACTAAAGGAAAGAGGAGTGAGTCCGTTGACATTCAAGCCTACTGTATAGTTTAGCTTAGGAATGAAAAACGGCTTGGAATAGCTCGCATAATTTCCTTCGTCCTGAAGGATGGGCTGAAAAAAAAAGCATCTTTCACATGCAAGCAATTAACCGTGACAATAAGTTGCACACTTGCCACTACTCACTCCGTATACCCGTACAACTTAAAGGTGTTCATTTCACAGACACACAGACAGAAAAGATGCCGCTTCATAAAATAGCTTTCTCCTTGTCACACTAGGAATATAAAAGACCCCTGTATTTTATTTCCGTCGTCGGCAACATCATCATCAGCATCATCATCCTTCTCTTCCACAT
>JAQFYD010001827.1:0-11036 GCA_034694225.1 Bourletiella hortensis
CATTAATGGTTAGTTGATTTATCTATTATACTTTTAAGCCATTTTCAATTTAAACATGTTTATTTTTATTAATAATTAGAACTTTTTAGATGGAAACTACTAAAAAGTTGAAATTGAAAAATAAAAAGTTGAAATTGAACGAGTAATGGTATATAATAATAAGAATGTTTTTAATTAAAGACTGTACATAATGAATTATTTTTGTTTAAATAAAAGGATCTTTAAGACTAAGTAATCAAGACCATAAAAAAAGTTCGGGAATTTTTTACGAGTTAAAACTACAGAAAAATATTTTATATAAACCATAAAAATGGCTTTTTTGAATTAAGAAAACTTTAGATTAACTAACTGTTTGATCAAATAAATATTTTAATATAAATCCTGTTAAAATAAGCATTTAAGTTAAAGTGTCTTAATTTACGTGTCATACCCAAATTTCGATAATTTTGTTTTGCTCAAGTAGAAAACTATACATGACCAAAAAATTTCAAGAACTTAATCTATTATGTATTAGCTATTATTTGTGAAAAATTTTCTTTTATAGCTATTCTAGTTTTATCTATACAGGTGTCTCATTTTGTTTTGGCTAGTAGTGTATCTTAGATGAATTTTGCCGATATTTAAATATCCAAACTCGTTTTTTACCTCATATTTTATAGTCTTTAATCAAATATAATAATATCTATATCATTTTGAATAAACGGTGTTTGACCCTTCTAAGATATTGCCAATTTTTCAGCCATGACTTTATATGACAAATAATAACGAGATATAAATAGTTAAAAAACCTAAATGGTATTAATTCACTTTTTATTTTATTTTCAAAACCAGAACAGGATTTCTTCTAATTAAAATGAGTGAATCGAACCCTTTGGGCACTTTTTGCAACGGCTTTTCAAAAATTTAAGGGTTAAATTTAGTAACGGACCTTAATAAAAATATAAAAAATTTAATCAATCAATTTATCAGATGTGACAAATACATTAGTTGTCTGTGTATTCAAATAATTATCGTTTATTCTTATATGATTTATATTAGATCTTCTTCCACAGAACTTCCTAAATAAAACATCGATCAATTGTAAAGTAGAAATCAAATGCGGATACTGAATATTGATTTGATCAGTACTTCCTGAAGTTAAGAGCTTATTATTAGGTTTTGGATTTAAAGGCTCTTTTTCATTAGAGACATCAAAATCAATTTCCAATAAATCACTTTCATTATCCAAATAATTAATTTGATAATTATAAGTATTAATATAATTTTTTACTAATTGTTTTTCATCTAATATTAAATCAGTTTGTTTCGAGTATTCGATAATTTCTTTAACATCTTCATCAATTTTATTAGGCAATTCTTCGTCATCTTTTTTTATTTCTAAATTGGATATTTTAAGTGCTATTTTTGCAAAGGTAATACTTTTACTATCTCCCATTGATTCAATTAACGAAAATCCTTTTAAAAATCCAGAAACTATCTCTGTAAATGTTGTGACTTGCAATTTCCACTCAAATGGATTAGCTATATCATTAACATTTAAACCATGTATATATGAAGTTATCATTCCAATAATGACTTTTTTAAATAGAATATCATGTATAAAATCAATAACTGCATTTTTGATTTTTAAATATGTTGAATGAAATGAAAATGGAATATCAGATTTCTTAAGTAAATCATTTATAATTCCAAATACTTTTTTATGATTTTCCACTACTGACTTTGTTAAAGATGAAGCAAGTCCAACAGAATTTACTACATTAAGTAAAAGTTTTGGATCAGAATAATCCCACTCCCAAAATTTAAAAGTTTTTTGATCGATACCATTAAATACATAAGAAAATGACAGTGAGCCTGCTACTGAAGTAGTGAAATAAATAACACCATTAGTAATACCATTAGATATATTTCTATATATTGATAATCCCTTTACGACCGCTCCATTTCCCGCTTGAATGAAAGAAAATCCATTTAAAAATCCAGTTAGCATTGCGTTCCAAGTAGCAGGACCATCAAAGTCCCATTCCCAAGGTTTATAACTTTTGTTTGTTTCAGCTGCCATTAATAGCGACATGGAAATTCCAAATGCTATTCCTACTGCCAATAAAACAGCACCCATAGACAATATAGAAACAGTAAAAAATATCAATGAAAATGCACCAGAAATAAATGCAGCATATGTAGAAGGATGTTTCCAATCCCAGTCTCTATAATCCCAACTATTGTTTGCTGCTGCCACAGGTAATAAAAACAATGCTGATATTGGATGTATAAAAAATGGGTTAATTTCATACGAAAGTTGTCCATCTGGATCCGTCATTGATATAGGTGAATTTCCTGAATATTTATATGGTGAAGGATATTGTTCTTTTGGATCTATTTGGTAAAATCTACCTATAGTTGGATCATAAAATCTAGAATGAAAATTATATAATCCTGTCTCACTATCAAATTCTTGTCCATTAAATTTTAATGATATGTCATATTTTGGATGTTTAATAAATGATCTCATTAATTCACCATAAGGATAATAATCAAATATTGCTATGATTTCATCATTATAACTTATATTTCTAATAGAGCCTTCATGATCACAAAATACATTATAAAATTTTTTATTTCTAATAAATCCCAATAAAGATCTCTTACCATAAATATAAGTTGTAATAGTTTCTTTAATTTTATCTTTTGAAAACTCAATTAATTTATCAACTAATATTTTGCCATTTTGATCTCTAAAATATATCTTTTTGTAAAGCAATACATCATTTTTGTATAATTTTTTTAAAATTCTTCCTCCTGTTCCATCATAATAAAATTTCAATCTATTTTGATTCGTTAATAATATCTCCATTGGTTTTTGTGATGCAATATGGTATTTGATGTTTTCGATATTTTTATATAGCGATTTGATTATATTACCATCCGAATCATGCTCAAAAATATAGTTTGAATCATTTATTTCTACACTACTTATTTGATTTGGTCTATTTTCATTATAAATCAATTTATATCTATCAAATCCAATATAAAACAATTTATGATTTCCATTATCATCTATTTCATAATATTCAGAATCAAATTCGTTATTTCCAATTTTATTAATATATTTTTTATATAACACATCACTTAACATACTGATGTTCTCTGGTGTTAAATATGTTTTAAATTCATTGAGTATTCCAAATTTATCATCTATTATATTTTTATATTGAAATTTTATAAATTCTTTATCAGCCAAAGTGTAAACTTTTGAGTTAATGAATTGAAGTTTGTTTATAAAATCAGGATAATTGGGTTCTTCATTATTAATATAAAATTTAAATAATAAATGTTTCAAACTATTTTTGAAATTTCTTATAAGATTTAAATCATAATTGCATACATGATCGCCTTTAACAAATATTGTACATTTAAATTTATTTATTGATTTTGTAAAATATTGAAGCATTTTAAAAACCAACTCCTCAGTTTGTTTTATGTTTGATTGAATTTTGTTATTTATAATCAATTCTCTTTCTTTTAAAGCTTTATAAATCCTATTAGATTTAGTTTTATGAACTTGATCAAACGAATTTTCATTTAATGATTCTTCATTATATTTACTTGTAAAATATTTCGAAGCTAACAATTCTTTATGATTACCATATTTATATTTATGTCCATAATATTCATCATAATATAATCCAGTTAAGTATTTTGTAAATTTTTCATCAAGCGTTTCGTGGCACTTTAAAGGAATTGAATGTTTATAATCAATATCAAACAGTTTTATCACATTGCTAGAACTATTAAATAATCCTTTTCTATTCAACTCATAAAAACAATACTGTGATTCTTTATTAAAATTGACTTCTAACCATCTTGGATTTGCGTCTTTTATCCAATGAGGGATAAATTTTGTTTTCATAATAATTCCGTCTCCAAATCCCTTTTGCTCGTATCCATTATTCATGTCAATTTCTTGAGTTAAAAATTTGTCACTAATTTTTGTAATGTATCCCGGAGAATCATATTCAAAATTTCTTACCAAACCCGAAGAATATTCCTCTTTCATCAATAAACCATTCTTATTATGTTCAAAATTTATATTAAATAATTCATTGTTTATATTTATCAATTGATTAAGTTGATTATATTCATAATTCAATATGAATTTTTTGTTATTCATCAAATTAGGATAGACAATCTTTTTTACATTTTCACTCGCATATTCAATTTCGACAACATTAAGTATATCAACATCTAATACTGATTTAGAAACTGTTTTCTTGTAAACAAGTTCTTGATTATGATTGTATTTAAAAAATTCTACAACTTTGTCATCAAAATTATAAGTAACAATCTGTTTAAATGAATTTCTATGTAATGGGCTCATACTTTTATAGTATATTGATTGATAAACGTCACCATTAAAATCATCTCCATTTTTAAATTCTTCCAATTTTTCTAAAGTAGTAGTCGATGGTAAACTACCATTTTCAACTATTTCATCATACTCATTATATTTGATATATAAAATTCTTTTGATTATATTTTTACTATTTAAATAAACAGTAAATACTCTTTGCCCTCTATTGTTATATATAAATTTTACAATACCAATATCAGAATTACATTTTCCAATAACTTTTTCTCCTTCATACTTATAAGTGGTGACATAGATTTCTTTATCTTTTAATTCTTTGCATTTCGATTTAAAATTTTTTGATTGTTTTCTTTTATCATAACACAGTTCATTATATTTTTGATGATATAATGGATATTCTATCATAGACAATTTATTATTTTCATATTTTCTTGTAATCAAAATATTATCAAATCCTATCACTTTGTTATAAATAGCAACTAAATCAGAAGTATCTTTATTAAAAACATAAATCTTCTTTGATTTATTTGGTAACAATTCAATCTTATAATGATGTGTAATATTACTAAACTTGTCACTTATTACGTCTTCTTCGGTATATAATGTATAATCAATAATAATTTTATTGTTTTCTTTTGTTTCTTTTCCTGGTAAATACTCAATTGATTTCTTTTCCAATGTGCTGTTTTGATATTTTATTGAATTATAATGATAGCCATTATCCTCTGTATTTAATTCTCTTAATTTTCCATTTAATTCATCATAATTCCAGTTAGATAGATCATCGATTAATTCATCATAATATCTTAATAATTTCTTATTAGACTCTCTTTTAATTTCAGTTTGTTTAGTTTTTGCCGCCAATCTTCCAATTTTGTCATATATAAAACTAGTAACATAAACAGTGTTATTATCCTTTAAAGTAATGGATTGAATGTTTTCATTTAATTCGTTAAAATAATCCAACTTGATTATTGGTTTATCTAGTATGAACAAATTTTTGATTAACACTTTATCTTTAATTAAGAATTTAAATTCAAAATTTTGCTCTTTAAATAATTGATCGTATATTAATTCGCCATTTATGTATATGATTAAATTATTATGATTCATTACCAGTATAATTTCTCCACTATTTATGATATTAAATGTTTCATCTTTTATTTTTATAAAGGCTTGCTGTTCATTATTAAAAAGTTCTATTATTTCATTATTCCATAAAAGCTTAATTGAAGAATTGATATTTTCTAAATAATATTCAAAAATAACAGAATTGTACATTTTGTCGAAAAAATTTTTATCTGGGCTTAAAAGCGAACTTTCTTCGGTTAAATGGTATAAAGTGTATTTAGATAATTCAAAATTAGATCTATTATCAAATGCCCATCTTTTAAAAAAATAAGAGTCAAATAATTCATAATGTCCTTTCATTGGTTTGAAAGTTATTCTAAATGAGTTTTCGATATTGTAAAATAAATTTAAGTCTTTTACACCAAATGGTGTAATGTTTGCCACTTCTATTTCGTTTTTATAAATTTTTTTATCGAATAATCCACTAGGTTCAATAGAATGTGTAAGTAAAGTTGTAATGGGATCATAAACATTAATACTTGTATCAATATTAATAGGCAAAAATCTAATATAATCAACATCTATTTCATTTTCACCCGAATTTATTCTTATTGTTAAATTAAATGCACTCGTAGAATCTGAAACAGAATGTTTTTGTTTCAAATCATCAAAATTTATATTCAATTCTAAATAATACCACTCCCCTAATTTATATTTAATTTCTGATATGATGGTTTCAACTTTTGTTTTATCAATAGTTAAATCACATTCCAAATAATTGTTTATAACATTTGATCTTATATAAGTAGAAACAAAATAAATACCGGATTGAATTTTTGGATTGAAATTAATATAAATTGAATCATTATTTTTCAAATTCAAATAATTTTCACCGGTCAATGAATTTTCATTTTTTATAATATTTTCTTTTTTATAAATCCATTCTTTATCATTTTCATATAATTCGAACCCTAAATACTTTAAAACATTATCCTCAATGTTATGAGGTTGTATGTCAGCAATTTTCAACATATTATATTTGTCCAAAAGATAACTATTGGTTTTCTTCTCATCATTATTTTTACTATCATATTTAATTTCTTTAATCAATAAATTATTATTATCATAAAACTTTCTCTTTAATACAGATTCAAATCTGTCTTTTAAAAAATTTCTCACTTCAACCATTTTTCCAGAATATTTGTGGTCGTTATTTGGTATGGTTATAAATACTAGTGAGTATTTATCTTTTCTATCTTTTGTAATCACATCATAGCCCATAATTCTTTTTTGATTTGAGAATTCCGATATAGATTTATTTATAATTATTTGTTTATTTGGGATCAAACTAGTAATATGAATTATATTAAAGTGAAATGGAAATAAATCTTTATCCATATTTGACAACATGATATTATTTCTATTACATCCTATAACTTCTATCTTTTTGAAATAATAATCTTTAAATTGTATCGATTTTGAATGAAAAGTAAATACTCTAACCTTATCTACTAACTGAAAAGCTATATATTGGGGATAAAAATTCAAGTAAGTTTTGGAGCTATCTAATACAACTCCGTATAGTACTTCATCATTATTTTGGGATAGTATTTTGACATTTTTATCATTTTCAATTTTTAAAGTGTATTTGTTTCCCAATAAATATTCTTCTTTTGCTATATATTTTTCTGTGATCCAATCATTACCATTGTTTAGAATTAAAGTATCATTATATTTGAATCCATTATTAACAACAGTTAAAAAATCTATCAATGGTAAAAATCCTTTTTTGTTATATTCAATAAAATATGGATTTATATTTGCTTTATCAATGTGATCTTTTTTCAGTTTCTTAATTGTATTTATATGAGCATTTGAATTTTGTCGAATTAAGTCGCCATAAAATCTTGTTATATTTAAAGTAATCTTATCTAAAAACAATTTTTTATCATCAATAAACGTATCAGTATTATAAGACAGCTTTTCATTAACATAAATTAAATTCAAGAAATTTTCTACATGCTTTTTATATTTGTTTTTCGATTCTTGATCTAATGATGTAGCAATATCATTATCACTAGGTAAAAAAAATGCACTTTTATTCATCAATTTTGCATGAAAATATTCATAATATTTAGAAATAGTAACATGATTAATAAATCCTTCTTCAGGCATTTTAAAGTAAACATAATTATATAACAATTCTTTCAAAGTAGCCTTGTTGTTGTTTTTGTTTACAAAGTGAAATCTGTATGAATTTGTATAAATATCTTGATTGCTTGTTAATATTTCTTTCTTCAAATCAGGCAAAAATTGTTTTTTCAATTCTATTTTTTGATGTTTAACAAAACTATGATCTTTGTTTAATGTAATTATATTTAAATTTGTTATCAATGTTAACCAATTTATTTTATACTCTAATAACAGAATGATATTATTATATAGTATAAGCCTTTCTGACTTGAGATTTTTAAAAAGATCATCTAGTTGATTATCATTACTGAAAAAATATTCCAATTCCTCGATATTGTCAATGATTTCAATATTGATATCTTTTTTGATCCATTTATTATTGAATTTAATATAAGTATAAATAAAATTATCATCATAAATAACTAAACTTCTTGAAAATGATTTCATCATTATGAATTTTTTGGTTTTGATTTTATTTTTCATAATCCAATTATCATCTATGTATTCATAAATTGTAATTTCTTCATTTTTATATATATATAATGCCTTTTCATTAATTTCTATTAAATCATCTGCTTCAAACTTTAATAAAGAAATAAGATTTATCTTATTATCGATAAGTTTATAAGTATAAACATTATTATTAAGATCAGTAACAATTTTCAAAGAAAAAACATCAACAGAGTTATTGGTAACATAAACAGCTTTAATATCAGTTTCAAAATTAATATTAATAATTTCTATTAAAGAGTAATAATTTTCATTAAAAATATTTAATCTTATAAAGTTTTCATGTTTATTTATATCATATATAATATTTAGTTTTTCTCCTGCTGATATTACTGAGTTTTCGGTTGTTTTTATAGTTTTTAATCCATCTTTAATTAAAAAGGGATCGCTAATATAAGGTGACATTTTAGCAATGTTTTTATTTTCATATTCAAATATCAATTTATAACTATTATGATTTTCAATTTCTTTTATAATTGAATCTTTATATTTAAATTTATAAAGTGTTTCGGTTTCAGATGGTAATAATTGTATAATTTCTGTCAAATCACCATTTTCGTATTTTAATTCAAAATTTTGAATATATTCATCACTTTCAAAATCAACTTTATATAGTATATGATTATTATATAATTGAATAGGAAATATTATATTATCATTCTTGATAGGATTATGTAACAATATATCATCTTTTTCTTTATAATGAAAAGTGACATTATTTTTATCATTATAAATATTTACCAATCTTAATTTAGAAATATCATAATATTGATCATTTAGTTTAGATGATTCTTTCTTATATTTATAATATAATGACTCTTTAGTATCTAAATCCTCCAATTTATTCAAATACCAAGTTGATATCAATGGCACCAAAGTTGTATCTGTATTTTTTATGGGACCTCTCCAATTATTAGATTGCAAAATATATTGTACAGCATCTTCAGTATTATCATCATCTTTCAATGCTTTTCCATAATAACCTATAGAAAAAGGATTTATTAATGACCATCTTTCTTCATTTATAAAATAATGTAATTTACCAGTATTAATATTTTTATCTTTAATTTTAATTTCAAATTCTAATATCTGATCATCTTGATTAATCAGATATAATTTATTTACAATATTATTGGATACAATATAATATTCTATATTATTATAATCATAACTTCCATTATATATTGCAAATATATAATCATTTCCTATTGTTGAATACCAATTATTACTAAAATAATTTGATCCATCTTTATCATTATCATAATCCAACAATAAAGATATTTTTAAATTTCTCGATACAAAATGAGTTATCAATGGTAAACTAAACCTCAATTTACCATTATTTTTATTTATTGGTTCTTTTATTATTGTTTCATATTTATATCTTTCTTTCCATAATAAAATTTGTTTATTTTTAATTATTGGTATTTTCTTATTTGATTCCAAAAAATATTTGTCATCTTTTTTAAATAATGGTCCAATTCCATCATAAGAATAATTAGTTTCTTTTGAATCATCTATGAATTCCCTATTGTACAAATCCTTTAATAACCTATAAGATTGATCATTGGGAACATATTTCCCATTTTCTTTCAAATCTAAATCAAACATAAACAATTGATTTTTATGTGTTATAAATAATTTTTCATTATTAATGTTTAATGATTTAGAATATCTGTAATTTAATATAGAGTTGTCTATATAATTATACCATTCATCATCCTTTAATCCTATTATATTAATACCATCTTCATTATAATAAAATAAATATAATTTGTCATCAATGTAATTTATACTTTTAATGTTATTAATATATTCATTATGATTAATTAATATGAAATCATCATTTAATTTATATAAATATAATCCATTTTCATTTATTAATGTTATCAAATATTCATCATTATATTTTAAAAAGTTTATTTCATCATTTTCCGTTTTTCTCAGTAATGATGATTCTATAATTAATTTTAATTCATATAAATCTTCAATTAATTCCAATTTATACAACTTTAAATCATTTTCATTTCTTATTGATAACAAATTTGTTTTTGAATTAATCAATTTTATCTCCGCATTTTCTACTTCAAATTCAATATTTATATTGCAAACTACATTATTTAAATTAATACATTTTATATCATTTGTAGTAAAGAATATAATATTATCATTATCTATCATAAGAGAATCAAATATAATAGTATCTATTCTCTTATCCAAATAAATAATTGATTTTTCATAATTATTATAAATCAATTTTTGTACTTTTAATCTATTACAATCATAATAAACAATAACATTCTCTTTTTTATATTCCAATATTTTCCACAACATTTCATCCTTACAATCGAAGGACAACTTGTTCAAAAATTCTAGTTTATCATTGTTGGATAATATAATTATATTATTATCTTGTTGTATTGCTATTTTATCATCATACAGTTCTATCTTTTTTATCTCTTTGTCATTCAGTTCTTTTTTATTTTTATTTACATTAATCATATAAAATTGTTTATTTGGTATTTATTTATATGAAATTTAATCATGTGCATAAAAAGAGGCCTTTAATATTAATTATTTTCAATATAAATCAGGGGCGGATTTAGAGGGGGGGTTGGGGGCTGAGCCCCCCCCCAAGTTTTGGTTTATAAAAAGTTATTGAAAAAATTTCTTAAATTGAATTGATAAGATCTAAATTTGGAGTTGTGCGAAATCTACCCCCTGTTTTACTTTGTGTACAACCCCTGTAAAAAATATATAAATAATTTGGTTGAGAACCAAAAATAATTTTTTATAATGGTGAAATAATTTTTTGAAAAAAAGGTTTGATCCTTTAATTCCTATACGGAGTTCCTACTCAAAGGATTTTCCTCACTACCTAGTATCTTTAGTA
>JAQFYD010001828.1:0-11031 GCA_034694225.1 Bourletiella hortensis
TACCATGTATGACTGCATATTCATAGAAGAAAATGCTTGGTTTCATTCTGAAGAACCAAACTGCTGATAAGGGATCCCACACGGAGTAAAATGTAAGCTTATAGTTTACCATTTCCCAAAGAAACGTCAAGGAGAATATAATAAGTGACAGAAATATGACTATGTTCTGTAAACGCTTCTATTCTTCTTTCAATAATCATCATGGCAGGATTGCCATTGCAAAAGCTTTCTTGTTGTGTGTTCATAAATGAGCGACTCTGTATATTATTATTATATATGAACATGTTTTTCTAAAGCCTTTGAAATCTTTAAAAGTTTCTGGTACTGGTGCCGACAGGATTTAAAGAAGGATGAGATGAGAGCGAGAGAGGAAGCTTAAATAATAAAAAGAGGAGATACGCACACATACATTATTGTGAAAAAATTAAAGGTTGGGCCTGGAAGCAGCAGCAGCAGAAGCAGCAACAACAACAACTTTGAACAAGTAGAAGTAGTAGTAGACTTGAAGATTTATTTTCCTCCATGTTGCTTTAGTTAGTTATGTACTGGAAGATAAGAGATAAAAGGACAGGCCAAGAGAAAAATTACTTTCAAGAGAATGTGTGTGTATGTGAGGAGCAGGAGCAGCAACAACAACAACCGCAAGTGCAATGCCCTACAAGACTACTTTACTTTATTCACACGCACGAATTGCGTAACTTGCGTAGTATAAATGGGAAGTTATTATTATGATGAATACAAAACGAATTAATGATTAAATCCATACAGCTTCATACAAATATTAGACGCACATAGCTAGTCACATGCATGCATTATAGTACGCACACAAAAATATTCACCAGCCATAGACACACACGCTTCATCAGACTCACATAGACACACACAAATGTATTATACTGCTAGACTGTGCCAGAGAAGAAGAAGAGACACTCATAAAAACTCGTTACTCTCACTTATTATTACTTACTCCGTAAACACGGATGCAATGCATACATTTTGAACCAGAATTTATATACACTCCCATTAGGTAATAATAATTTCAGTCTTTTTCGTCTCTGTTGCATTACTCTGGGAATCCATTGCTAACGAAAATTAATACATTTTTCCTTGTTGTATGCCCACACACACAATTTTTTTCCGCCGGTTTCCGGTTCCTACAACTACTAAACTCTAAAGCTATATACCAATAATCATGATAATAATGGCTAAAAGAGATTTAAATGGCCGCATATATAATATGATCATCATCTCGTGTGCGTATTGATATGCGTTTGTGTGTGCTTGTATGTGTGTTTGCGCATTTGTGCGTGTGTGTAAGCGTAGACCACAAAGTGGTATAGCATCATATTCCTCATTGCTGCCCTCAAGTTAATATTTTTTTTCTCCTCCACTTTTTTTTATATTTATGACCATCATCCTCCTCCTTCTCCAAAGCTCCTATGATAGCAAGCAGGAGATTCTGCAGTAAATCTTATTGCAAGCAAAAGACATGGACAGAATCATCCTCATGAACCAGTTGGTTAATTGAGCATATAGCTGAATGCATACATTATAAATAGAGTCCATTTATTATAAAACTCGGCACGGGTTTTCAAGGTGATAATTATTAATGATAATCAGAATAATTAATCTTGACATGCTGTCAAGTTATGGTCATATTAATTACCCTTAACTTTTGGGTCAACTCTGAACATCGGTAGACAAGAAGTGCAGACCGGATGACAGTTTGTAGTATTCTTATTATTATTACTTGAAGCTAGTATTATATCTTTGGCTAGAATAATAATAACACGTGAATTCAAGAGGGAACTCAAGTCTGGTAAATTCCCACAGAAAATTTTGGCTCAAACTTATCCCATTATGGTATCTCGTCGTTAGAGCTGCTATATTGTCCAGGGGGAGATTATATTGAGAGTGTGATGTGAAAGGCTGACTTGAGGGCGGGAGGGGTATATAATAGCGACACATACGAATTAAGAGGAAAAGACGAAGACGACGAAGAAGAATAAGGAGAAAGAGAGAGAGGGAGGATTGAGACAGGATAAATAGAGCTTCTAATATTGATTTCATGTTTCACATGGATATAAAACCAAGACGAACAAGCTGGCCCTCCTCCCTTCCTATATATATAATAGCAACTTCTTCGTCTTCTTCTTGATGCTTTATTGAGCAAGAAGGAGCGCATTTTAGAGTAGCAGCAAAAGTCCAAAAGCCGGTGCAGAATGCAATCGCCCATACAATAGAGAATTTCTTCCTCGTCAAAGAAGGCAGGCGAGAGCAGGAACTTAGGCTAAAAGGAATAATATAGAAAATGTATTGGAGAAAGACTACCTCCTACTACTACAACAACTTGCTCCAGTCCGTGGAGCGCAGCAGACATATATACGAAGCAAGAAAAAAAATCGTCTGAGAGATCCACATGTTGTTATACTTTACGGAATCCAAGAAAGGCAAGTTAAAGACGTTGTTGGGGTGAAGTAGAATAAGTTGGAGGAAAACGTAAGGAAACTCGTGTATGCTATCCGTACCCACTTCTCACAGATATCATACACGATTTTACGCGCATATATAGTTCATTCCTCTCCAGGCAGTTTCCATTTACTACCCGGCAATAGCTAGTGTTTTCTCCCCTTGGAAAATCTCACACTCTCACACATATTACTATTATGCACGTATAGACAAATGTCTATTTGAGTATGACTGCTAGAATGAAGAAACATATATTTCATTCCCATTCTTTCATCCTATGGATACTACTTGAGAAAAAGATCGCTGATTCCGGAGAATATAAATTTCCGTGTCCTCTCCTGTCCCACGATACATGGACTTGTGACAGCGCTAATAATCTACCGCCAACCTCTGTCTGTCATGTCCTTCAACACTATGATGATCAGTGGCATCTTTTTCAATAGTACTTTTAAACAATTTCATGGAGCTACCTCCACGCACATACACAAACGCATACAAGACACACTACTCGTCTTTTAAACATAAAGCTGTCTTCGCTGTTATTCACTTATCAAAGGCCTGTCGTTGTCTTAAAATTTTCATATAAATTTATTCAAGTGCTCCTTCTGCACTCTCACTCTCTATCTCTCTCTCCCTCTCAGCCTCCATCGTCGTCGTTTCTTACTGATTCCTCCTTTCCATAGCCACATAATAATAATATATAGGATGCCGACGAAAAAGTACAAGATTGACTTGAAATAAACCGAGCCGCTGTTGAAATCTTATGGCATTTTTACTCCCCACAGCCATGCCGCTTATCCTCTTGCACCATCATCATCATCATCGTCATCATCATCATCATCAAAAAAGAACCGGGTGTGTCGACTTTTCTCAGTTAGAAGAACACATTCAAGTCATCTCTAAACGTTGCTTGCTCGCTGCTATGTACGAAAGGCCAGAACAACTAGATTTTCTATCTCTTATTCGACAAGATGCTCATTCCGACTGTCCTCAGGCGACAGTATATTTCACATGTAGCCGCAGCAGCCGCCGCCACACATATTATAAGCTTTATAGATGAGCCAGGAACCGGTAGTTGTTCCATTTCTTTGTTGTACGCACTTCAATAGCCACACATCTGATCATTACCACTAGCTACATGATGATGATTAGCCTTGAGAAAAAGTACAATTTCTAATATTATTACTCCCATAGCTATGACATACTCATTTTTACCTGTTCCGGCATTTCATCAAAAAAAATTCAGATAGAAAAGGCAAGCTATCAGACACGACGGTTATTAGATATGAAAAATTATTTTCGTACGCATATTCACCATAGTGGGAACTGTGGATTTTTATGGGAAATATCTAGGGAAAATTATTATCATTGTGAAATTTATATCTGCCCTATAATGGACAAGAGCAATGAGGGAAATTATATGTGTATTTGTGTGTAAACTGCGGAGCATTAAAAAGCTGGCAATAGGTAATAGAATGGAATCCTGACAATGACATGAGCAGCATGTGTATGTAGGTAGGCATGCTGGTGAACCAAAAAGGGAACATGGTTCAACTGAAAAGAAGGAGAAAAGGAGCCAATATGCGTGCAAAGTTATGCAATCTAGTGCATGAATCTCACTTTGTTCTGGCTCCGCTTTGACTATTAAAGCATCCTGCTCTCCCAGGACTACTACTATTACATACTTGTTTGTCTCTTATGTGTTCCTCAGTAGGTTTGTGTCTATCTCCGTACTGGATATATAACCAGTCAGTCGGATAGCTTAGCTCCTATTACTACCACCAGCTCTGAAAAGGACGAGAAGAGAAAACATTATAGTCTAGTTTATACACAGATTGCATAGCCATAGTATAGGATGCTTGAGAGCAATTGCGAGGGACATGTGAGCAAAGCCACAGACATATTATTATGTATAGGAAGGGAAGAGGAGGAGGAAGAAGAAGTAGAAGAAGAAGACTGCATTGCATTGCCTGGAAGATAAGCTTTCTGTTGACTTGAAAAGCACAACAGTGATTGCATAATACTTTGCGTATACGCAAGTATCTGTTGTGTGCGTTCTGCATGGTGCGTAACTCTTACTCTGTTCACTCCTTCTCTTTTATACGCACACACACACGCATTACCTACTGCATGCCCAGTCCTTGTGTTCATATCTTCTTCTTGTTCTTATAATGCATCTAAGCTATGCCACTCATTTATTTCTATGGCATTTCACAGTATGACAAGGTAAAGGTAAAGGTATTAATTGCAACCAGCCCTCGTCTTCTACGTAGGTGCATAGGAGGGCGCTTATAATGTTCATGATGCCAACGCAACCATGCAACAAGTATGCACATCACGCACATTAAAATCCTCACCACAACAAAAAATCACTCTTTTCACACTAACATGCTCAACTCCTAATACTTTGTTGTTTTTCATAATCTTCTTCTTCTTCTTCTTCATGTTATTCAGGTAAAACTTATAGGGATGGGCCAGTTACACGTGCACTGTGCGTACGCCCGTCTGTAGGTCTGTAGCTCTATAGTTGTTGCTGCTGCGTCTTTTGTTCACTAATAGAAACTCATATATGCACTGCAGACAAATGGACAGAATTGCCATTAAATGTGCAATCCTCCTCTCATTGCGTGTCTCTCCATTTTTACCTCCATGTCTCGCTCTCTGCCTCTTTCTGTCTGTATCTCTCATGCTGGAATAATAATAATACAGAGTTGAGAGCGAAAGTTTTACAATGGACAGAGTCGTGGAGTTTTAAGAACATAAAATACATGTGTCATAATGGAACTTTGAACTGCTTTTTATTACTAGTCTTTTAGCGTATGCTTTAACTTGACTGGTATTAGAGGTGGTGGTGGTGATGCTGTACACACGGGTCCAGCCTTAGTACATACCACCTCGTGGCAATTCTTCTACTACTACAGCTACATTAAACGTGTAGTTGCAGCTGCTCTTAAAGCCTGTCTATATGAATGCACGGGTAAGGAGACGGAGAAGAGTTAACGACTTTTGAAAAAGAAAGGAAAATTCTAGTTTTTTTTCGACCTTCTCATCACTCTCGCTTTCTTTACCAGCAGCAGCATTCGTGGCCACCAGGACTTTTTGTATGAAGTGCATATCCGTTTCTCGTATAGTCAACTCTCTTGTTTATCTTTCCTCTTGTGTAATACGAGAACTTCTTCTCCATGTTGTTGTCGTTGTCGTCGTCTTCCATATCCCATCAACAATCAATGGAAATACAATAGAAATGTGTGTGTGAGAGAGAGAAAAGAGCGTGTGTGTGTGTGTGTATGTGATGAACCAAGATCGGAGTAAACTATATAGCTACATAGGCTTGCATTCAATTCCAGACTGAACTTATTGCTATTATTGACTGACCAGAGAGTCTGAGTTTTATAATATGTAACAGTGGAGCATGGTAGGAGCATGCATGGTCAGGACGGGAAAAAAACTAAAGGCGGAGCAAAGGATATGTCTAAAGGGGAATAGACACATAAATAACATTTGCATAACTTTATATTATCCCTGCCAAGCTAGAAGAGAATGTCCTCTTGCACATAACACAGACAGACTGTACACACTATTTGTACAAGCACTGAAAAGCCTGAGCAAATAAATGTATGGACAAAAATAATGGGAACAGGAAATGCGGAAATGCTATTCCAACTAATAAAAACTCAATTCTCTCATAGATCCTCATCTCTCCGTCTCTCTCATATGTGGCACTCATATCTTATTTGACATTCTCCAAACATAGCAGACAGATTGGAAAGAAGTGACGGAGAGACTGGAGAGTAAGTGATAGAAGTATAGGATTACTTGGCTACTAAAACAGGCATATCATGGTCATGAATGAGATTAAAGTACGAATATATATGCGTGTGTGTACGAGGATAAAACTTTTGTTGTTGTTGTTAGCCACATGGAATGCACTGCACTACGACGATATCACCTTGTGTCTTCCATGACGACGGATCATCATCATCATCATTCCCTATTTTTTTATCATTATCAAACATGTGGCAGGGTGGAGGAAAAATATAATGTGACCATCTGATCCCAAGTAAAGTGCACTGTACAAAATCTATCCATTCATGTTCACAGGGAAAGGATCCAAGATTACTACAACTTGTAACCTTATACTCTCCAGCATTGCTTCTTCTCGAAAAATTATTACGAGTTCATATCTACCCGTCATCATAGCTATATATGCAACATTCTCTCTTTCTTCAACATCCACCCAACGTGTAAAGTACGGATGATCATGATGACACTTACGAGTTTAGGCAGGGCTATAATGTCCAGCGTGTTAGTATTTGCACTATCATTATTATTATTACCATGATTATTAAACGTAACTGGACGATGCCTATCAAATTTATCTACAAGAAAGACGGTGAGTGAGTAAGGGTTGAAAAAATCTTAGCTGCTACATAAAAGTGTGAAAGAGGAGTCTCAAACTTTGAGCCATCGCATAGCTATATGATCCCTGTCCTGTAGTTTCCATGCGAAGACAAAAATTTATACAAAAAAACAAGTAAAATGGAAGAGACACACGGGTACAATAATAATAATGATGAGAAGAAGAAGAGCACCAAACAGTAGTGCTGCTAAGGAACTGCATGGATGTTATACGAGCTGGTGGAATAGTTTCTTCTATGTGTCTATGGCTGGAATAGAAAACATTTTAACCATGGAAAGGAAGAAGTGGAGAAGCGTTCCTAGCGTATATTGACTGAAGGAGGCAGCAGGAGAGAAGTAGAGCCAGAAAAACTCCACGTGTAAAAGGTCAATTTGGACAAAGTTGTCCTCAGAGAAGAGAACCAGCAGTAGGAGCAACAGCAGCACCATACTTTTCAGCATATACTAGTAAGCTAGTCATCCATAGAATGCATTGTGAACGCATACACACGCATAAACCTATGTACGCACATGCGTTCCCACGGCCAGGAAAAGTATCTTGAGTGAGACACGTATTATAGAAGTATACACACAGACAGACAGACAAGAACATCCATGGTTTAATCCATACTGCAACTTGCTCATCCTTTTCAACATCCACGCATACACACCGACCGAGCTATACCACACTACTGCATGTCCATTTTCCATTTCCCTTTAACAGCAACACAACAATTCCTCAGTGAATTAGTCCAGGCTGACCAACCATATAGCTATTAAAAGAAGGCTGTCTTTTAGTATTACTTTGAAGGAGAATAAGGCGAAGAAGAAGAAGAAGGAACGACCATGAGGACGACCACTTCCACCTCCGGTTAAGTGGGAATGCAATTGAATGCAATGGCTTGCTTTGTAGCAGCTATAGTATAGGAAGCTATGGGAAAGAAAGGAGTTATGCTGATGATGATGCATATTAAAGGTGAATCCACGCATTGTTTGGGTTTCTATCAGCAGCAGCGCCTGGATGAAACTTCACACGGTGAAGCAAGGCGACTTGTAACTATAGCTATATACACGGGGTGGAGTGGGGGAAAGGAATTCAAGCGGTGTAAAATAATATAATCTGAGACTGAGAGACGGGAAAAGATAGTGCTACACAACGGGAGGAGATTGCTTCAAGTTTTTGTGCATAATATGCCTGTAACCCATGATGATGCTCCTAGTATAACTACTGACTCTCTGTTGTTCTTGATTCTACTAGAACTACTACTACTACTATGTGCCCGATGTTATATAAAATCTTGTGGCGGTGATGGTGGTAGACGTAGTGATGGTTCGTGGTAGTGGTAGGGGCATAGAATAAGGACTCATCCATGAGGATTCTCAACTAGTTTCAATTCATGTTTGAGCCCATAGGAAGGGGGTAAGTTTCCCATAGGAAAGAATGAGGTTTTGGAACTGGCAAGGACTCGTTATTCCCCCGTGTAAGTTTATGTGCGTAAGCCCAAGCTTTTTCCTCCCCCGCACGTGTCGACACAAAGTTCAACGTCCCTCAAAACTCTATACCGGCACGTTAGCTAACTGCATTATATTTATGCGTGTGGAACTCCCGCATACTACTAGTCCTTCTACTATAAGCTATGGAAGGAACAAATCCTCGCGTAACGATCCCACTCATTGCAACTCTCTACAGTTTTTTTTATTATATATGCCACCACTCCGTCCTATCGTATCACTCTCCTATCTTCTTTCTATTATGTGTGTGCCTGCCTGCCTCTAGTAGTATTCGCTCTTCTCTCGACAGTCTCAATGCCAACCATGCCATAATAATGAAATGTTTAGCATCTCCGCTCATACATGGACGGACGAAAGAGAGATTTTTAAACTTCTTTTTCTTCATCTCCTTTCCTTCGGCATCTCATAGAATGCCAAGATTCCTTTCCTTCTTCTTCTTCTTCTTCTTCTCCTTCAACTCTTCTCCTCCAGCCACCACCAGTCAGCTTGAACAACAAAACTAACATATTCACACACAAAAAAATACAAAATCTACCACTTTACCATGTCTCCCATTCGTTTACTTTGGAACATGAATTGCTTTACAGCAGCAGTAGCAACAGCAGGACATCAGCAGTAGACTATACTGGTAGCCTTCTCCGAGGTATTTATTATTGTTTTTTCATCATCCGAAATATGCGTAGGGAAATTTTTAGCCAAAACTTAATGAAAACTGACTAGGTGCATTGGGGCATTGACAAATATTTCATTTTTGTTCGCACAACATGTGACTTCCTACTTTTTTTTGGCAAATTCTTCTGGGCAACTTTTCAACAGAGCACTATACTTACTTGGCACTCGGTCACCAAGTTGGACACTTTGATATATGTACGCACACGACTTTTATGAAATGCGTGGAAATGTGTGGAAATCTTGGAGCTGGAATGTTACAGAAAAATTCCAACTAACCCAGATTTATTGGCTTAATATGAAATTCAGAGAAAGCCAAGCGTGCGATATTGATCTTACTCGGCCGTCTGGTCTCTTTTTCATGAATTTATTCAGAATTTTCTAGTTTAGTTTCCAAATCATTTAAAATATAGCAAGAAGCCGTCCAAAAAAGGCAGCCCAGTTTTCCAACTCTGCAAAGAATAATATCTGGTTCACTTCAACCATAGTAGTGTTTACTAATTCTAATGTTGATCATGCTTGTTGGGTATCTGCCATAAAAATTTGTGCGTTTGGGTTGAATGTTTGAAAGCAGGGCTTTTGGAAGAAATGTTAACTGATGCCAAAGCTAGGGTAAAAGCCCGAATAATGACGTTGCTCATGTTCGTTTGAAAAATTTTTTTACTAGGTTTATATAATAGTTAATAGCAAAAATACACGCACTTTACGCACATATGCGTGTACGCACTTACGCATCTACGCACACACACGCATAAACACCATACGCACTCATGCACCAATGCACTTACACGTGCATTAGGAATCCATACGCAAGAGGATCAATATATACACTCACACACACACATACATTACATTCATACAGTAAGTAAGTGAGTGAGTGAGAGAGAGAGAGAGAGGCAGGCATGAACAATTGAATGCAATGCCTTTGTGGTTTTTATGAGCATAATTTTCTGTGAGAAGCTTTAAACCTTCTTCTTCTTACTTCTGCTATATACTTCTGCTTCGTTCTATAACATATCCTCTTCTGTCCTGTGTGAATTTTTTCAGTTGTGGTAATACTGCGTGTATATGCGTAATGTATACATGTTACTGACTCACTGACTGCCTTCTGTCCTCTGCCATTAAACTCTCTTCTCACTCTTTCTAGTTCTTTCTTTCTGAACCTCGCTCTGTCTCATGGGTCGTAAAAGGAGTGCCACGTTATGACTCTTTGGGCTATTGGCTATAAAAAAACAGCGTGCATAGCAATACTGGCATGAGGAAGAGGTCTCTAACTAAGCCTCACAGCAACTTGGTATCATCCCCATCATACGCGGTAGTAGTACTAACTAACCAACATGGGTATTCATTTATTTCTCTGGTCATCCTCGTCTTCATTGTTATCTGCCATTGTTGTTCAGATATTTAAAAAAAGGCTACTCCCACAACATGTTAACACGTTTGGCTGGAAATTTATAACAACAAAGATGGTATTGGCTACGTGGGGGCAATAATGCAATATGGATACCAAGTACTCACTTGGGTGCGTAAGGAACTAACTACTTGCCATTGTCATCCCGCGTCCTGCTTTATACAAACAGTAAGGATACTGGCTTTCTGAGGGTCATTTTGAAAATTGCATGACCAAATAAATGTCCGCAGGTAAGGATTTGTTCATTTTCATCATTATGATCATGATGATGCTTTCTCAAAAAGGAGAGAGTATCTGGTTCATCTTGGAATGAACGACGTCAATATGGATGTGTGGATATGGTGGGGTAATAAACGGGAAAACTTTGAAAAGTTTGAATTAACAGTGAGAAACTTGCTAGCTGCTGCTGCTGCTACTACTACAAGAGACCATTTGTTGTTGCTACAACAACTTGAATCTGCACTTGTCTCCGCACTTGATCTTCAGGACAATAAATTATGTGAGTAAAAAGGGGAAAAAAGAGATGGTTGAACCTTCTAAAGTAGTGTAGAGCTAACTTGTGTGTGTGTGTG
>JAQFYD010001829.1:0-11028 GCA_034694225.1 Bourletiella hortensis
TGCAGTAGAAACAATAAAGGAAAAACAGATTCGTTTTCTTTACCTGATCCGACAGGCCCTCCACAGAACCATCTTATTCCCTTGTTTAGAGAGTAAAGCAAGTGCCGAAGGTTGTAAAAGTCAACTATGGCTCTACAGCTGTCTAGCTGGTCAAATAGACATTCGTACGCATCCCATATTTTACTGCAATGATCTACTAACATTGGAACTTCTAAATGTACGTTTCTACTCCTGTCAATGTCATCGCTTCCTTTGAATCCGGTCTGTATCGCAGCACATGATGAGTCACGACTGGGATATACCATCCCATGAAGCTCGGCTACATCCCTCTCCAGGTAAGTATGCAAACATGAATGAACTTCTGAAGAGTTGCCAGTGCAAGCAATTGTCGGTGGTCCTATAGGAAATAAATATGGCTATTAAATTGCGACTATGTGTAATAGAATGCATCCAAGGTACTTACTAATTGGGCCATAACCTTGGGCTGAGGTCTTCTGAATTATGAATAGAATAATTGACCATGCTTGTACCAATATACTTTTGTCCATGTTGACAATCTAATGACTTGACTAAGAAGACTGCTAGAACTTAGTCAGCTACTGTTCCTTATGTGTGGACGACTATAGAGAAGAAGTATTGGACTTCACTTGTGGTTACAAGCTAATGTGTTTGGGTTGGGTTATTCTAAGAATCAGTGTGTGCGGTTTGACTGAGGTATGTGTAAGTCATCAGGAAGCCCAGTTACACAAGCTGATAAACTTCGGATATTGAGCTACTGACAACACTACGGAGAGAAACGAAAGAGGATGGATGTGTGTGTATACATTTAGGATGATGAGAAGATCGGTTATTAACCTTCCCACCATACAAACTTGATGCATGAACATGGAACGAATAAAGCAAGACAATGGTTTTTCGCAGGCTCAAATATGATCATCTGGTCCAAACGAATGAAATGGCTCAGCATTTTTTAAGATAATGCATCCCAGCCTATGATATGTTTATAATCCGACTCAGGACGGAGTCATAGAATGATGATTCACCGCATGATACTCCGTAAGTGGGTATAATGAGAATATTACAATTTCGGGCGGATGTGCCCGACAACCCTTGCTTCCACTCCCACGTCTCAGCTGGCATGCATGTTACACCTGAGGAAAGCATAATGTTGATGCAGCTGCAAGTGAAAATGAAATCTTGCCAACATGACAGCATATTTCGTATGCATGTACTTCTTCCTTCACAGCACCATGTGGGCGTCGGTCGCTGAGGACATTTGACTTCGTTTTTGGCTTCTCCACTGTACGGCCGCTTCTCAAGGCTGTTAATGGACTGGAACATTATAAATATAACAACCTCCGACGACATTAATTTTCCTAAACAACCATTAGGAACACACTTTCACAAACTGCTCCTTTTGCACGATGTCTATATACTTTATTCCATCAAAGCCAGAATGGATTGAATGACATTCCAACCTTAATCAGAAAATTACACCTGAAACAAATGACTACCGACGTTTTGAGGTACTAACAATAAATAAGTATTACAAAATTCTTCTAATCCTCAGTATCCTTCCACAAAATATCTCTTCGTTTCTGTGATTTTAGTATATCTTCGTCCACAAAGGTGATCCTACTTGGTGGTATTAAAGCTGCAGCAACCGCTCTCCTTTCCGCATTCAAGAAGTTAAATGTGGTACATGCATGATCAGTAGATAATATCTCCATATTTACGCCCTGAGAACGAATTTCACGCAGGACTTCTCTACTTATTCCCCTAGTATTATCTCCGCAACCAAGGATTAATATATCTGTGATAAATAGAAAACAACACGATCAACATCTCTCATCCCACTAATAACAACTGGAGAATTACGATTATCAGAGTTTCACATACCTAACTTCGGTACTAGCGTAAAGAATAATGATAAGGATTTCATATTTATACCAGTCGCACCCCTAACATTCCAAGATAGAACGGTTTTAGGAAAAACTGCCATCGGACCTATGACATGCATTCCATTGTTGAGTCGAAACCCTTGCTGTAATCAAAGTTAAAACCTCAGATTAGAATCCCTCATGTTTATCTCATTTTATCCATGCTTTTCTTACCTGACTGTATGCATCGATCATCAGAGGAGCGTCTGGTTCTTGATTTATTACCGTCACCGTCGTTTTTCCATCACCCTCATAACTGTACCCACGTGTCAACATACAAGAAACGCTGCCATCCCGCCAGGAGTTATTATTTAGAAATTTTACACTTCTTTGCAGTCCCTCTGTATTTCCGCCGAATCTACTTAAAACCCGCAACATCTTCTTCCGGTATCTCCTTCAAAAACTGAGTTCCAAAAATCGCAATAATTTGTCCACCGGTACTGCACCAATCATCAGGTTTCGCACCAAATGTTACCCATTTCCGCTTAGCTGTAGATAGTGTAATTGAGGATAGTATGAGCTAATCCTACTGCTTATTTCCTTCAAAATGTTTTTTTAGGTTTCAAATGCCAAATAATTAGGATTTTTCAGAAATTCGCAACTATTATCTAACAATCTCCTCGGCCGCCCCAACATGGATTTCAATTTCGCGCCTCTATTCTCTATGACTCTCAGCCCCATCATCTTGCGTTACGATTTGCAAAAATGTGCAATCGTTTGCAACAACCAAAGGTAGAATCTCAATCTTAAGCAGCTCTTAATCATAAAAATTGACGATATTAAACTTTCATTCGCATTCAGCATGAAAATTATCTGTACTCTGGGTCGATGAAAATCGTTCAGACAAATCCGGTAGTAAATTATGTATGCATTATCAAAAATGAAGGGAATCCGTACCATTATCGCATGGTTCATATCAAGTAATCCTAAGAATTTAATTGACGCCATAACCCATTGTATCGCAGCTTGAATGCCTTGAAAACCCTACACATTTTAAATCCCTCCGAGTCTGCATGTAATCGATGCCGCATTGGTTTTAATGTATTTAAATCCCCAGATGGATTAGTTACATTTACATTCCTATTCAAAGGAAGTTGCTAATAGCATGAATATTGTAGCTATTATAGTAGCGTCTTGTTTTTGACCAGATCACCCAATGCATCATCCTTCAGTTTGACTGGACCGTTCAACTCATTATGAATTAGGTTTACTGGCAGCATCAGTTTCAGTTCTCCATTGACAAAAATAGATTATTATAATAAGGAGAGGAAGATGATTCATTTGTTGCTGAAGAAGACATTAGTAGAAGAAGATTGGGAAGTCTGAAGGGTTCAGTGATGATAGCCAATAGGACGTGGAAGAGGCAATAACAAGTCAAGTCAAAGCCAAAGCCACGGTGGAACTGTCGTCCAACAACAACAATCTGTTCACCGTTTCAGCCAGCTTCATTTTCTGAAGAAATCAGTAATTAAATGTGACAGGAGAATATTGAAAAGCGTTTACATTCCAGCTGTAATTGTCAATTTGTCAGTAGAACTTGGCTGGCAAGGAACAGAACAGAGTATTCGCTGTTGTTATTAGCTTGCATTTGGAAGAACTGCCATAATAATAAGTTTTTGTATTGAATTGAAATACTAAATGGTATTGTCTATGGATTATTGACGACGACAAAGTTATTCCAAGTTTAGCAATAGTAGCAGTGTTATGGGGCGTATTAAAGAGTGTTTGCTCACGTAGTATGGAAAGTATGGAAGTTTAAGGGAAATTAGGTGAAAACTATAGAGGACGAATAGAAAGAAGATTTATTGTTGTTATAATTAGTATACAGCCGGAGTCTGGTTCTGCCAGACATTCATTCTTTTGTGTTCAGTTAAACACGCTGCTTTTGAATGTAACAACACCTGTTTTATTCAGTCAACATTTCTTTTCATCATCGTCAGCAGATTCTATTCTTTGTAGAGGAAAAGTTTGTTAAGCGAGTCAAGCCAAATATTTCATATAGGGAAACTTTTGGGTGTCATTGTGTCATCATCAGTGCTGATAGGTGAGTTGTCTCGGTTTCCCGTTTATACTTTGCTGACAGAGTTTCTAAAATATGTTTTTTGAAAAATTGAATTATAATGTTTCTAAATTTTGTTTTTGCAGGATAGCAGTCAGAGGGGATTAATCAAGGAACGATCACCGGGAGATTTTTGGTTATTGACTTTTTTTAAAGTTGACCAACACGCCGGAAGCCGGATTTTTGCGGTAGCCATATAGATAGAAGAGCTTCTTTTGATTGTACTACACAAATTAGGGGATACTTACTAGTTGGACATAATTTATCGTGAAGCACTAAATGAAAAGACTGTTAAGAAGGATGGAAGTAAAAGCAAAAGGTGAGTTAGGACGATTATTAAATGTCCTTGCAAATGAAGTACGCCGGAAATTGTTAATTATTTGAAATGCTTGACTAATGAAATCTCATTAAGACCGGCTGATAACTTTGTGACTTTGGGATTAATTATTTTTAGGTACTAACAGCGCACTTAAGTACATCAGTCTAGTCACATTAACGGCACAGAATGCGGCACTGGCCTTGTCCATGCGTTATGCTCGAACCCGACCAGGGCATATGTTCCTTTCGTCCACGGGTAAGTTTGTTGGCTTCTTTGACTGATGTCATGGTAATTATGTTGTCTGTGTTTACGATTGCCATTATTGAATGCTTCTGGTCGTTTTTCAACAGCCGTACTTAACTCGGAAGTGATTAAACTCATAACTTGCTTGTATGTTGTGTACTGGGACTACAAAAATATTCCACAGTGGATAGCGGCCCTGAAAACTACTGTCGTCGACCAACCCCTTGATACACTGAAAGTCTGTGTGCCTTCTTTGGTATATGTTGTTCAGAACAACCTCTTGTACGTTGCAGCATCGCATTTAGATGCAGCTACATATCAAGTAAGTCAGTTACAACTTGATCTAATTCTACGTGGATACTATGGAGCATTCACGTTCTGTGAGCAACTGTGGATGAAAAGATTATCTAAAAGTAACTTTTTGTAGGTCACCTATCAAATGAAGATATTGACCACTGCTGTGTTCAGCGTAGTTATTTTACGGAAAAAGTTGATATTTGTGCAATGGATGGCATTATTAGTCCTGCTGGTGGGGGTGATATTAGTTCAGTTGGCACAGTCTGACGTCAAGTCTGTTGTCACAGAAAACGGCGAGCAGAACCGAGTATTAGGATTCGTCGCTGCAATTGCTGCTTGCTGCCTCTCCGGATTCGCTGGAATCTACTTCGAGAAGATTCTTAAAGGATCAAATATATCAGTTTGGATGAGAAACGTACAACTATCACTTTGCTCCTTACCCTTCGCCCTTATCACGTGTATTTTTAATGATCGTGAGGCACTAGTTGAAAAAGGATTCTTCTATGGGTACGTCAACAGCTCAGATCGGCACTTTAGCCCCGAATCACACTATAAGTATTGTAATATTTTTTTGTTTCAATAGGTACGACCTGTTCGTTGTGTACCTGGTAGTTCTACAAGCTTTGGGTGGACTTTTGGTCGCTATGGTAGTCAAATACGCGGATAATATTTTAAAGGGATTTGCTACCTCGCTGGCAATCATCGTTTCCTGCGCTGCTTCCATCCTCTTCTTTGACTTCCACCTCACCACGCAGTTTTCGTTCGGCACGTTACTTGTAATCGCTTCAATTTTCTTGTACGGATACCAACCTCCAAGTACCGGAAAACCGTCGCCAGTAATATCTAAAGTATGATTGTTGGTTTCGCATAGACATCCTCATTGCAATATTCGTTTGCAGAAACATAATCGGTTGTAATGAATTTTAGAGTTCGCACAACCGCAACTTTTATATTTTTAACATTGATTTATTCACATGTTTATCACAGCGAATAGCTGTTAAAAGGACTAGTTCCATGCTTTTCGCTGTTAAAAGTTTGCTTTGTCAGATCACAGACAGAGCGGAGGTATTGTTGCCATGAGGAGACAGACTTTTAGGTTATTGAAAGGGGCAGGTTAATGGGGTTTTATTTTATTATTGAAACAGAGAAGAAGATGGTATAATTCTGTGTATAGGTTCTGAACTTAGCTTAAGCTTACCTTTTGTATGAGTTAGTACAGTCCTGTATGACAGTGCATGTTCATTTTCATGTTTGTAGAATCTTAAACGGTGCCTGTCGTAACAATGGACTATATTTATTGATTCTAGTGTAGAAGTCTTAAGATGGTGCTGGTTATTATTTCTGAATCCTTACGGGACATTTTGTATCAAGTATGTTACATTCATGAGACAGGAATAAAATGGATTATGACTCGCAAGCTTGCTCATCACTTTGCCTGTCAAGTCATTTGCCCCTGCAAAATCTCTACATTTCACTGCCGTAGAGGTGCTCTGGTGACCGTAAAATGTCATTGCAAAATCTGAACGCATGCTGCATATAAACACACCGCTAATTCTAATGAGTATTTCAAAGGAACAATTCAACTTCCTGCAGTGCGGGTATTGGTACAGTATATCAACATAACAAAGTGAAGGGATTTTTTTTCCATTTTACACACTTTCCCTTCCACCGTTGAGTAAAAAAAAGACCCAAGTCAGTTGACCTGGCAACGCATTATTTCCACCTAAAATTTTCATTCTCACGATGCTTCAGATATGGACAAAGTTTAACAAGTGATTTCACGTTGAGTAAACACAGGAACTGGGACAGGTCGGTGAAATTACATATGCACAGTAAGGATTCCGCATCTCACGTCAGCAGGTGGCAAACTTTCACAATAAGCGACCTAACAGTAACCCGGCCACCGATTTGCTCATCAAATTTTATTAGAAAAATAGGGATATTCCGTGTTCAGTTTGCATGCAAAAATACTAACCTTATGCTATTACTATAGTATACTAGCAAACAGTAGCACAATAATAAATTCATAAATTCAACACTCTAACTGTCATATGTAGTTAGGCCTTTTTTCCATGATTACCGTAAGACTCTTTGCCTTTCATTCCAAAATAGTGCTGACTGAACTCTTCATTGTTGAGATTACTGAACTTGAGTATAATGGAGCGTTGTTTCAGCCATCATCTCGTATCATCTTGCCTATTTATGGTGACGAGTTTTATACCTACATGACGTTCCGATGCTACTGATGGTGAACTTCTTCATGTCCTCCGGATTGGTAGGACATCAATGGATGACCCGAACTCCCAAAATTAAATTTATTCCTAACGGCTTATATGGTACTGTTCACCCTCCAGACCAGACACTTAGGGGTTCTTACGTAGTTATTATGGAGATGGACGGAGACAGTCGACAACTTTCACAGACGGTGATGTTAGTCCGCAGATAATGCCCTCCTTTCATCTTAATAATAAATGCCTTCATTTTATAAAACTTCTCTAGCTTTCAACAGTCCTCGATCATAGAATCTTCATTCGCATTTTCAACAATTTTTATTCAAAATGCCAGCAGCCCCTTATCCTAACGTACTACAAAACTGAATCTAAAGATTTAGCATTAATTACAAACAAGTCCTGATAAATATACAAAATTCTAACAAAACGATAATATAATTTATTATCAAGATAATTCACGAATACAGCTACATCAAAGAAATAAAAAGTAAACCTGAGTAAATCATATCAGCGGTTGAGAATTCCATCTGTATGGGCCTTAGCCTCGTCAATAAATTTCTGAAGATGCTGAGGACAGTTTTGAAGATTAGACTGTGGCTCCCAATTGTTCTCGGATCTGAAAGCACGCAAAAGGCCACATGTCATTTCCATACTACCCCAGAAAATTCGGTGCCATCGGCACACATGTACAACTTGCAATTCTACTTACTCTGGATAGCCTTCCCATTTCACCAAGAACTCCCACTTGGTCCCCACCTTTCGCACACCCCGGATGGCTTGTACGGCATATTCCCCTCCGGATTTGCGACCGCCCTTTTTCCCTCCTTTCTTTTGCTCCGTTACGGCCTCAAACCGCTCCGGCGCCTTGCGAACGCGCTCACCAGAGCGACCAGACGTGCCCGCTCGTGCCGTTGAAGCTACCCGCTTCTTCCCTTTCTTCTTCGATTCTCTCTTGGGAGCATCCGATGTAGAGGCGGAAGCCTCATCAGCCAACGCTACTTCCTCCACTTCGTTTTGATCCATGTCCTCCACTTCCGGCTTGACGTCCTTCTTACCCTTGCCAACACCGTTGGCTACTTTTGACTTGCTTTCTCCGGACCGTTTCTTGGCCATCTGCAAAAATTCACAAGATGTACTGCTTTTCGACGACACCGAGTCTCTCCCATATGCACCGATTGCCTCACGTAGAGTTCACTAAATCTGGACTACCTAATTTCTAAAAATGCTTACCCTAAACTGTCCTTCCCAAGCCTTTGAACTGAATTTCTTACCCCACCCCCGATATTACAATCCTAAACATGATGACGTCACCTACCCTCAGGGTCTACCCTTCCAGTTGAGGCCTAATATTTTTTTTACTCCTCAAACAAACGATTCTTTCACGTTGTCTTCTGAGGCATTATCCATTTCGACTCGCCAAGCTATCTATTATGCAGCCTACATACCCATGGGGAGGGAGTTCTGGAAAACAGTTCTCATACGATATCCCCAACATGCGTCATCATAAACCGATCCACATAAAGACGACGACATTCCTCATCTACGCTTTTCATCTCCGCTGCAACCCATACAATGCCATTCCTCTAACAGTGACGCTATCTTTATTACCAGCGATACTGTTGTTCTTAATGCATTCACAGCCACCCTAAAATATGCTTAGATTAACCAAATTTGTTCTATCTTGACTACTATACTATTTCTTCCTTCTCATATTCCATTCCCACCCCAACCATCATCACTCTTTATTATCTGCCTCAGCTTCCTCTACAGTACTGACAGAGAGTTATGCTCTCCATCGTACAGCTTGCTCTGACCCACTGACTGACTGATGCTTACCCCGCCAAAACTCACGCATCCATGATACAACGCACAGAAAATTTTCTTCTCAACTCAATATATCCTAATACGCCACTACCACAAATATTTTGCAAAAATCACCCGAAAATAATTACTAAAATTTCATCCAATGGTCCCAAAACCGAATTACACAAATCTCGCCAAATAATGAACCACCTGACCGACAAAGAAAACCATTTCACCCTCACCCCCATTATTATGCTAATGACGATGATCAAATATAGCATCCAAATGACTGCCACTACTACTAGCGTCCTAAATTCACGCCTGCCTGCCGCCACTTGTTGATGATGAAGAAAAAAATACATTTAACAAACATGTACACACTTACCTTTAATATTCACTGACAATTTCTCCACGACAAGTAAGTACGCAAATGAAAATAAATTTTCCGGATGTCTGTGACACTAGGAGTGAATATTTTTTTTAATAAAATTTCCAAATTCGATGACGACGGTTAAGAACGACACAACAATCCAACTCCCGGGCTGACCAGATCTGTCCTCCGTCTGTCTGATCTAGCTTCAATTCCGCCACTGTCTCCGGACAATTGTTTCAAAAGCTTGGCTTCTTTTCCTCGTCTTCTCGCCCTCGATGATACAAATGATGCGTGTGCGTTTTTGTTGGCGTTTAACGGCGCCTCTGGCTTGCCTCCTTGTCCCGTATGTATTCCCATGAATACAAACGAGGCTGCAAGTCCCGCCGTGGCTCCCATTCGCTCCCATTGGCTCGCGTCGGCGTGCTTCTCTCCACCAATGAGAGCACAAAGCGGGTTTACACGGTCGTGGCCCACATGTTGTCCACCGAGGTCGCGAGATGCCGCCGCCTACACCCAGTCGCGGAAGAATGACTGGATTTTTGAAACTTGTAGATGAATGACTTTGCTAAATAATAGTGTAAAAGCCGGAGCCGGAGAAGGTGCATTGCTTGCTCGAATAATTGTCAAATTAATTGAAATTGTAACAATTCAGGATGTCGTCCTCATTGCTTGTTGAACCCCAGACGTCTGGATTCTCATTTTCCAATGTGTCCAGGTAATAATATTTTAAAATGTCTTAAAGCTGATGGGAATTACATTGGTACTTGCGAGCTGACTGACTGACACAGACAGAATTAGATGTGTCATGTCATGATATTATGATTAAGATCAATGGACAGCGCTTGAATGAGTTGAAAGCAATAGTTTTGATTATTAAGAATGTAAAGTATGAAAGGCAACTTGGAAACTAAAAAAGGATGGAATTTATGGGGCGGTGTTAATTTATATGGGATGAGAATTCTTATAGTGAGTGTGTTTGATTTTTAGGAATGCAGTCTTGGAAACGAATGGATTCATTGCCCCGAAAGCTGTGAAAACGGGAACAACTATTGTTGGCCTTATCTATAGAGATGGAGTTGTTCTTGGAGCGGATACGAGGGCTACATCCGGAAATATTGTGGCGGATAAGAACTGTGCTAAGATCCATCGTATTGCACCGAGAATTTTGTAAGGGGGGAAGAATAACTATCTGTGATACTTGTCGTTTGGTTGCTAATTTGTGGAGCCAAAATTGTTGATTCGTTTGTTGGGAGTAGTTGGTTCTTCAAGTTTTTCAGTATTTTGTAATGATTGTTATTGTTTGCAGTTGCTGTGGTGCGGGAACAGCTGCTGATACGGAAATGACTACAAGAAATATCGAATCCCAGATTGAATTGTTGAGATTGAACACAGGACGAGAAGTACCGGTTGCGGCTGCGAACAGGCTTCTCAAACAAATGTTGTTTCGCTATCAGGTTGGTGATCCACATGAAATTGTCCTGACTTTGTTAGTCTGTGTTGAATCGGTTTTTTTGTTACTGCTGGGATCTTTGTGATTCGGAATTCAACGTCCAGAAGGAAGTAATTGAGTTGTTTATCATTGCAGGGCCATATCGGCGCAGCTCTCGTATTAGGTGGGGTGGATCGTTCAGGTAGTCACATCTACTGTATCTATCCTCATGGTTCAACGGACAAGCTACCGTATGCTACGATGGGTTCAGGATCGTTGGCGGCCATGGCTGTTTTTGAAGCGAAATGGAAACCCGATATGGAGGTGACAGCTT
>JAQFYD010001830.1:0-11028 GCA_034694225.1 Bourletiella hortensis
TGAAATGAAGTAGGGAAGACAAACAGCGCCACAGTAAGGAAGCGGTGAGGAATGAGTTCAAAAGTTGAGCGCGAGTGGCAACTATTTGAATGCTCGGGATTATAGTAGAAGATATTGAATTCACAGTCATCATTGAATTATGTAGCAGTAAATCTACCTATTGACTTTTGAGTGGCAAGGGCTTCCAGCTGCTATCTCCGCCATACTTAGGACAGAGTTGATCGGCAGGAATTTTTGCCCTGATTTTAGGTATCCACTTTTCCGCCCGAGTTCCGTAAATCTCATACTTTTCCATAAGATTTCCCAGAAATGGACGGGACAAATTGATGAATGTTTCTGCCGCAAAATTAGCTTCAACATAAATAGTTATCGTGGAGCGTTAAAGTCTTCTTTCTTTCAGTTAAAATTAAAATTGCTGGTAATTGCTGACCAACTTACTGTTCACCATGAATCCATACTTGAGGGAACTGTTGATCCTTACAGTTGACGTAAACATCTTGAGTCCAAACTCTAATGCTGCAATAATAAAAATGGTACTTGCAAAAAGGGACATTCATTTGGGAGCCAAGTTAATGAACAAAACTAAAACCTGAAGATTTTACCTGTCGCCGAAGCATACTTTCCCAATTCGAAACCCTCCCAGTCAAGAATGATAACAACCCCTTGATCATTATTCATAGCTGCGTCCCTCTCATGACGCTTGACATATTGTTCAAAATATTTCCAAAACTCCTCCTGCTTCTCTTTTGGTTTCTGGGCCCACTCACGATAATTCCACTTGCCAAATTCCGTGACGTAAACTGAAGCAACATAAATTGTCAGAAGCATAGTAATCTGAGTCGGTAATTTACGCTAACAAGCTATAAACTGAATCAGTACCAACTAAACCATCTTCGTCATACCCACTGCGATAATATGGAAAGGCTTGGATCACATCCGGACTTGCCTCCCAGCTGTCCCAATCCTTCCAGCTATCATATAAGTTGGTGGGCGGGGGTGTAGCGTGTTTACTTACTTCGTCCGGATCTACAATCTGAGGTTCCAAATTAGTTTTAGAAACAGAGATATTTTTGGAAAAGATCACTATTGTTTAAAGTTCTAACCTGTTCAACATCTTCAATGCATAAAGCCCTTGCAAGGAGGCCCAGAGCGGCAAATATTACTGCCAGTATCATTTTGTCCCGAGCTTCTCAGCGTAGGGCGGTGAACTATGCTCCAACTGGTTCTTGCTTGCTCTGTTAGACTAACCCGGACACCTCTGATTAAATACGTTTCAAGTTTCCCAAAACTTGATCCCAATCCTCATGATGGTACTTGCAGTTCTCACACAAGTTGCTGTGCGTAATATATGTGATGACATAAATTGCAGTACTTGCTGGAAAGAAGTTCACATTGGCACCATAAATGTTCCTCCATCCTGGTTACTAAATTTGGATTTCAAAGTGCCACCGCAGCACCTCCAATTAAGCTAGTGCACGTCCAAGTGAAAAAGTGATGCAGTGCAATAAAGTAAGGACAAACAAAGATATTAATAAATTTCACGTGCACTACCTCCTCCCAAAATAAACTTCGCTTGCAATATCACCAGCTGCTAAGCCTGTGGGGTTAATTGAGTAGACTAAAACACATGTTGTTTCCATGAAAAGCTATCTATAGTAACTTGCTTCACACCGATCGACAGAAAGCCAGTTGGAGGCGTAATTGCAGGAAGCAGTTAAGGTAGCTATAAGTGTGCATGTAGAAATTACTGAAAAAATTCACATTGCATCAAGTGAAACTTCTAAATTTAAACAATTTGTCCCCCTCATTCCAATGGGAAATGATGCGCATAGCATGCGAGTGTGTTCCAATGCTTGAAGGGAAAAGCGGGAACATTTTTTCCCATGAATCTAAAATAATTAGACTCTGCAATTCTGGACAATTGGACATTGAGACACTTGTATGTCGCTCGAAATGCTACTTCATAAGTGTTGAAAACAAGCAGTAAAATGTAATAAGATCCATAAAAACTCTTAATGTTCTCAAGTAGGAAGCACTTTCATCCAGTCTTTTGGCTCGCACTTGCAGTAGTTGAAGAACCACGCGCTGGCGCCACCATCCTATAAAGCTTCGTTGAAATACCTGCGAGACGTGGACGGATTCAAGTTGTTTTTTTATTGACAAGTATCCTAGTTTTTGCTCCTCTGATATTACGAAATTTTTAGAGGAACATGTATCAGATTGCGAAAACAGCAATGTGCAAAATCCAAACAGGGTGAAATTGGAGGAGATGGATTGTGAGGCCTGTTTTTACGGGTGGGGGTGTCCTCCCGGGAGTTCGTTCCTAAAGCCTGCCTCTGTCTGTAGCGCAATAAGATTTTTAAACAATGAGACCTGTCTGTCCAACGTATGCTGTCTCAGGTACAAACGCTGGTTCGATCGTTACCACAAGCTAGTACGAAAGTTGTTGCAACATACCCGAGCCCGCGATCCATCAATTCTAGCTAAGGTTGTGGTCAATGAGCTAACCGAGCGTAATAATTCCGGATCATGAATATTCTAGAAATCCATAATATTCCGTGATGGCGAAAGGATTACGCGTGTAAAGTAGTCCCCCTTTTAAGTTTATGGGACTGTTTGAACCGCGCCTCGAGGCGTGGTCGACATACTATGTAAACTTGATTGCTATTGAAGTTTAATATTATAAGTTGGGATCGATTGCAGGAAGATCCGCCCTGGGATTGTGCTTTTCCCATGGTCCCCTTGTTCAGGAAGGAAAATATATCATGTAAGCTAACCCAAGGATATTACGGATTTTAAACATTTGGAATCAACACTATGTAGCCGCACGTGTAGCTGTGAATTTAGTTCCACCTTTACATTAGTATACGACCAAGCTAAAATACAGTGTGTATGACCTAGTGGTGAGTTGCAAGAGGGAACGTCTATGTTGTGAAGAATGAGATTTCAAACAGACTGTTTAAAACTCAGTGGTCCTCGCAGCTGCCATAATTGGATTGGAACTTTTACTGCTTCTTTTCTCATATCCCCGCTTTTACTTAGCATTTGCGCAGTTCCACAAACTGCTGCTGAATCTACCAAAACTACATTAAGCACTGAACTTGCAGCCTTGTTATCACATTTCAGCAACTGCTACATCCACATCATTCTTGTTAGTCCGAATGATAACTTTCTGGGAGGCGGAACTATTTCTCCTTTTCACCTGTCAATGCCCAACAATGAAATCTACCGGTCCAAACAAAAGACGCATAACGCTCCTCTGGTTCACTACCTTCGGTGCTCACTCAAACTTTACGCCTTGTTGCATCATGGACTCCAATTTGAGCTGCACTGGGCGCCCCAAGCTTTGTTGATCCTCAGGAGAAGTGTCTCTTTTGTTAATCCTATCCACAATCTTGTAATTCTGAGCTCAAAATTTGCTGCCAAACATTCGGCGGAAAGTTTGTGGAAATTACTTCCGCAAAGACTCTCTTCAGTAGCAATGATTTTCTTTTACTCTGAAGTACATCATGAGCGAGCAAAGTTCTCTTCATCACTGCTCTGCCTTCATTGCGTCCCTTTTGAGCGACGATTTCGCTGTGATTCGTGGCCTGATTGCTTGTATCAAATGGAGTATTTTTACGAGCTGGTCGTCGACCATGGACGGAATGTTCGATGGGGATGGTCCCAAAGCCAGCTTGATGGCTACGAGTATGACAGATTTCAAACATTTTTGCATTGCCCACTGAGACAAGATCCTCTGAATGGATGCGAGCACTCATTGAGCATGCGGGCACTGTTCAACTTTGCCGTAGAACGTGTAAACAGATCTCTCATTGAAAGCCCGATGCCAGAGTTGTGGGATTTGGAAGCACTCCATCCCATGATATACGACAACCACAGGTTTCTTCTTCACTTTGATGCTCCCATATACCTTTATCACATTGAACCGAGCACTTTGGAGTCGGAAGACTTGAAAATTATCACTTCTCATGGTGTTCGTGAGCTACGTTCAACTCTGGATATTTATTTTAGTCCTCTGCAATCAGACGTGTGGGTGTCCCTGGCCGCTGCAGTTGTTCTGAATATTGTCCTTGTCATCATTGTGACGAAGCGACTGGCTTTAAAAAAGAGCATGTCCTGGTGGTTCATTATGTGGGTGTATGGAGCAATGTTAGAACAAGTTAACAGCCTTTCGCCATCCGGGATTAAAAACCGCGTTGCTGTGTTGCTAATGCAAGCATTTTCAGCTTCCTTTCTCGTCATTGCGCTCCTCATTACCAACTGCTACAAAGGAATGATTCGATCCAATTACATCGAAGAAAATGATTACGTCACGGATTGGAACCGGCTGGAACAAATGGAAAACTTTTCTTTGTACTTTGTTTTCGAACCAATGCATGATGACTTGGTGGGTCACTTGTCCAGTGGAAGTTTAGAAGAGGTTCACAAAGGAGATTTTAGCTACTTGTGCCCAAAGGGCGAGATGACGGTGGGAAATAAAGCCCTGTGCATTATTCTCATGAAACGGTACGAATTGGAATATGCACTTAACATAGTTGGAGAGTCTAGGGGTCCATGCTTTTCAGTATTAAATGGCAATCCGCCTGGAGATAATGATGGGAAATGCAAACTCCGTCTTTACAACTTCATTGGAAAAATCTATAGCCGAGCTCGCTTTTTCCGTGAGAAGAACTTGATCACGAATGTACGGTCGGATTTGCTAAAACCTGAAACGGCGCTAGTGACAACTAGCGATTATTTCCCGCCTTTATGGGAAAGAATCTGTTTGGAGATGAAAAAAGATTACAATCTCAAGTTTGCGCATAACTATTACACTAAGGATGATGCACTGTCTGAAGGAACGCATATGATTGCTGTGGTCACAGATTTACGTAGGAAATATGCGCGGCTTGTGTTAGACCGTATTGCCATGCTTCAGTCGTCAGGTGTGTGGAATATGTGGGTTCAGCTGAGCAATTTGCGGGATGTTTTTGAAAATCGAGGGAAGATTGTGAACCAGTTTGATTCATTCATTCCGCTCAGTTTTGAGAAGACCGATATTCATTTGATTTTTCTGCTTTGGGGATTCCTGCTTGGCGTTGCACTGGTTGCGTTTGGGGCGGAGATTGCTACCAAATACTACCCGTTTTTCATCAAAAACTTGTCAGTGTCTTGAATGATCGGAAAAAAGCATCGGGGATAAAGTACTGTACGCAGCACTGCTGGTTCGAAAAGTTTTTATTATTAAAACGCCCTGTGGTCGATAGCATGGTGCTTGTGAAGCACTCGTGAATGTACAGAATTAGAAACCAATTATGTTACTGAATTGCAATAATATGGTGTGGAGTAAACACTTGAAAATGTTAATTTAGTTATCCTTTGAACACCAATGCCAAGCTGGCAATGAATGTGAAACATTGTATTGCTTCCCTTTTGATCAGTCTGAACAGTTCTGGATTCTGCCGAAGGGTTCTCGCGTTATGGCCACGCAACTTGTGTCCAACACATTAATTTCCCAAAGTTTCAACTCCTGCATTGTTCACGTTGTGGACTTTTTCAGTAACATCTCCATAGATTACTCTGCCGTTGAAATTCCTATCATACTGGACAACTATGAGAGTTTCTTACAAGTCCCTGCCGCAAATGAACTACCGCGAACCTTAAGGCGTATTGAAACTTTGAAAACATTCAAAACTGACCACTTTAAATATTGCATTTGCCTTCTAACATTGACGACCAGTGCAATTTTACTCGAGTATCTCTCACCAAATGCAGCAAACATTCACTCTCAACCGTACATTGTACCCTCAATGGCATCCCTGGATGTCATATTTCCGGAAACAGTTGTGATACTTTCCAGCTTGTCGATTCACGTATTAGTACCCTCGGATCTCTTCGAACGGAATACACAAATGCATACCATTTTCCAAACTAGTCACTTGCCCTCAGTCTACCTTCTATCTGAAAAGGGGAGTAGAGTCCAAGGATCATTCGTGTGCTGGTATTGCGGTGCATCGAGCGTACAGATTATGCCATTCACTTGCACTACTGGAAGCGAGTTGAACTGTGGTTCAATCATGACAGCCATCTATAGAGAAAACGCAGTACAAACCGCACAAAAGACCCGATGGATTACAAGCGCGCCGGGTGATGAACCTGAGTTTGCATTCAAGTCCGACCGCTTTTGCCCATTCACTTTGAACAACGAGGCATCTTGTTTGAACTTGGATGATAACCGGGCCATGATTAACTTTGTATTTGAATCTTTCAACTGGACCGGTCTATGGGATGCTTATGATCCTAACGAATTCAAGCTGCCTCAGATATTTTTCAGGAAATCAGGTGTAATTTCTCATGAATCCTCCCCGTCCCAACATTTAGGGGAATTTGTACCCAATGGAGAGTACGAAGGCTATTGGTTCATCACTGCTGAAGGTGTGAGACGGACTGATTCAAAGCTTGGATCATACTTTGCGCCCTTTTCGATGCCATTAAGGTTTCTTCTTGCCATCACATCGCTTACTGTACTGCTTGCACTTTCAGGGTTGGGATGCCAGAATTCATCTGGAAAGAATTTCATGATTTTTCGGAAAAATCTGATATTTCTGATGGGCAGCTTGACTGACCAGTCGCTAGCGCCAGCGTACGCCGCTGTTGGCAACAACAGTGCGCTCAGTAGGGCCCAAAACATAATCATAGCTTCATGGTTTTTCTTTCTTCTTGTCCTCTCAACGAGCTTCAAGAGCTTCATGAAATCGCACTATGTTTTTGAGCCGACGTACTCAACGAATCTTCGAAATTTAAGAGAAATTTCAGATTTCAGCCTTTACATGTCGTACAGCCTGAAGGGAAATGACTCGTCGTCCTTCTACAGCGACAATTATCGCTCATGGGACGAGAACAAGTGTAAAAAGGATAGGCAGGTGTACAATTATCCGTTGCTAACTAGAACCAGCAGCAGTGGAAATAGGTGCGTTGCTGAGAGTAGCATGTGGTCCCTCGTGTGCCAGTCATTCATGCTGAGCAACTACGATGCAAATTCTGCGTGCAACATTTTCGATTATTACATCGAACAGGACCCCTGCGAACAGAGGAAGTGCAGCGAGAAGTTTCAAGCATGGTTCTCAAAGTATCGCTATGCCATGAACGGCGTCGTAGAGAATGTCCACTTTCGGGACGAAAAGACAGAGCTGCACGTGGCCCTGGATGAAGAGTTGAGCAAACCGAAAACGGCATTTTTGAGTCCATACGTGAAATTCAAGAGTTACTGGAAGCGGTTTAAAGAATTTGGACGTAAGGGGAAAGTCAAATTCGCTCATAATTTCCCTACGAAGGATACGACATTAGGCGTAGCCATGGGCTACAGCATGAGTAGCATCCTTCCAGGCCATGTGAAGGAGCCAGTTCTGAGGAATCTGAGGGCAATGATTCATTCAGGCATTTTTGGATTGTGGAAGAAATGGGAAGAACTGCGCATGAATTTTCATGAGAGCCATCGTGAGGACAAGAGTTTTATCCCACTGTCTTTTTATACTTCAGACGTCCATCTTGTGTTCCACTTGTGGGTTTATGGCAATTTAATTTCGTTATTTGCCTTTATTGTTGAGATGATTTACAAACAGTGCAAATGATCGCATATTCCAGCCCCAAATTCAGCTTGAAACTACCGCAGATGGAATTAATAATATTGTTTATTCATAAGTTGGGCAAATATTATTAATCATAAAGTCAGGGATGCAGGAAATAAATTGTTTAGCTGAAAAACAATATTATATGCAGAATTCAGTTATGGAATTCAGCTGTTGAGAAGTTCTGATGATTCTCGACACAGAAGTGAGTTCAATGTGTAAGAACAACGGACTCCAGCTCCAGTGTAATTGGCTTTGCCCTAATAGCTTTTTTCGTGGAGTTAGGTCAGCGAAGATGAAAATAAGTGCGAAGGAGAGGAAGGAGCCGAGCAAAATTAAATAAGTTACATAAGAAAAAGGCCAGAAATACTAAAACATTTATTTTATTTGTATGGAAGCACTTAAATATCATCAATATTGGACATCGTCTTAATTACACAGCAGTATCAGCAGTTACTTGTAACAATGAGCTCCCTCTGATCTTAGATTCTGAATCCTGCTGTTCCACATTTTCCTCAGATCTTGACGCTGACTGTGTGTCGCTTACCCTGCACGTGCTGACTTCACTATAAGTTGGGGGAAACAAAAGTGTAAATGCAGTTCATATCCCTAATAAATAGTTATCACGTACCGAGACCGAGCATATGCTCTGTCGAGTAACTCCAGCAAAATCTCTCTTGCTTCAGTAAACGTCATTCGATGGATCGGATTTGGGTCCCAACAATTCGACAACAGTTGGCTTCTGTAAACGAATTCGCATTTTAAACATTCATCTAAATTTGTAATCTATTGTGTGCGAAAAGGGGTACTAACATTGCCGCAGGTGCACAAGGTGGTACGGCTAGTCGATTCCCTTTTTCCAGGTACGTGACGAACTTTTTGTTGTATTTCATGCCGTCATACGGGACCAAGCCGAAGGAGAAAATCTCCCATACTGTGACACCAAAAGCCCAGACATCTGATGCCTCGGAGAACTCGAGGGAAGTCAGGAGCTCAGTCGAAGCCCACCTCCATGACAGTGTCCTCTAAGGGACGAATACATTTTTAGTGTAAATCCTATGTTATTCTTGCTAATTATTCAAACCAACCAGTCGTCTCGTTATGGCCCGCTTTGTCGTGAAGAAATGTTTACAGCACCCAAAACCAGTAATTTTCACAACGTTGTGTGCAAAAACGAGCACATTCCGCGCTGCAAGGTCACCGTGAACGATCTAAAAGGAAATAATATTGACTAAGGAAACGTTTCACAACTCAGCGTAATGCTCAGTGTACAAAGCTACCGGGTCTCCACTCACCCCTTTGCTTGTCAAGTACTCCATTCCAGCAGCAATCTGTTCACAGTACTGCACCAATTTTAACGATGTAAGGTTAAAACCATTTAGGGCAGCTTCTAAAAGGTGACTCAGAAGATCACCTGTGAGGCTTTGCTCCGTCACAATTGCAATCTTGCCTAAGACAATTTTTTGAAAAAAAACGCGGGGATAATGGAAACCTCTTGTAGGGATACGACTGAAGGTTCAAAAGTATTACGTTCTCTAATAGCGGACACGTCTGCTCCCAAAAACTTGACAATATTCGCATGTCCTCTCACATATGCCATCGCCTTTACTTCGCCGAGGATAGCTTTGAATTCTTCGACATGTATGGTACGTTTTAATGATTTCACTGCCACGGGCTTCGAATCGCAATTCCCTCGGTAGACCATGCTGTTTGCTCCCACTCCGAGCACTTCCTCATTTTCTGTACCCACTAGCGTTAGTCACTGTTGCAGTTACAAAGGCTTGATTACAACATATTCGTCTTACCTATTTTAATGATATCAGGGTGCAGACAGTGTGTATACCGCGATAGCAGGGCGCGGTCCATTCCAGTGGGGGCATTAGATAAAGTGGACGGATCACCACTTAGGAACATGGATGACTCCTCTTCTGTCAAATTTCGCAGGTCCCTCTATACAGTTTTACATGTGAATGCATATCCTATTATTGAACAGAGAAGCTGTTTAACTGTGTACCGCTCTTCGTCCGCATTTAAAAATGATGACGATGAGTAGAATCAAGAGGATAGCTCCACCTGCTGTTCCAGCCGCCAGGTAAATTATGAGTTTAATGTCTGTAACTATTTGAAGGCAATGATTTTCGATTCACAACAGTTTCAAACAACTCGTATACAAAGTGCATACCTCCTTCTGGGTTGAACGTTGCCGACCCGTTATTGTTCTCAGCTTGCTCCGGTTTTTCGGTGTTGTTGTCTAGATTGTTTAAGTCCGCCGCAAGAATAAAGAAAGAGTGAAGGATGGAATGAAAGCAAGCTAGAAAATGAAGTAAATTCAGTAACCACGGTTTTCATACCCCTGGGGTGGTCAGCTTCCGAAGCAATGACCGTCACTGGTAAGCTCGTGTTCAGAGAGTCCTCCGTGGCTTCCACAGTTACGTTCTTAGGATCCTCTGAAAGTCGGATATCATGAGCACAAATTATAATAGGAGATCAAGTAGGCTTTGTAAAAAGCACCTTACCACGGGTTTGGTTGTCTGGCAGAAGATGAAAACTAGGAGGGTACAAGCATCTTATGGTACCACCGAGCTTTGGAATGCAAATATGGAAACAGAGACCATCGTCACATGGACTCTTAAACTTCTGTGGCCGGTAGTTTCTGTCATAAACGAAGAAATCTTCACTCCTCGCATCAGATAGTCCCACCAGCTGTCGGCAATCACTTATGTGGCCGCTAGTGGTGTTCTTGTAAGTAATCACTGAGGCACTATTGAATTGATGCATGAAGAAGATGTCATCGCTGGCAATACGAAGTCTTAGAGGATGCATTTCAAGTTTTCCTGGAACCCTTAAAGATTCTCCATCCAATATGCGTTTAAAAATTCTAAAGGTTCGAATCTTTCCCGCTTCCACTGACGGTTCTTGTAACCAAAAGAGTAAGCCAGTTTGTCTGTCTATGGTTAGTAACTCTAACTCCGCTCTTACATGGGAAACAATTACAGTGACATTAGTGCCGTCCATATCTGCCTTTACTATTTGTCCTCCGTTTCTGGTGTCGCTCCGTGTGCTCCAATACAAGCTCCTATGATAACATTGAATATGCATTGATGAAGTTTACGACTTAATTTACTTACTACCGTAAACACTCTTTTAGTGGCCGGCCTCTAATAACAGCCGGGGTCACATCATGTTTGAAATAATAAGGGCCGGGAACTTCAAAAAGTTTAATTTTTAGCTTCTCCCATGTTTCTATGCTGGTAACTAACCACGTTTATCAGCTAGTTCACTTCAAAAGGCTCTCTTTAACGCAACATCAATGCATCAAATGCGTCATGAATACTTTAAATCAGTGGTGTCAAACTCAAAATTCCTCTGGGCCATATTCCAAATTTGAAAATTTCTGGGGGCCACCTCATAAAAACCG
>JAQFYD010001831.1:0-11027 GCA_034694225.1 Bourletiella hortensis
GATCACTGTCCAGAAAAGGGAAAATGATGACAGGTAGATGTGTTACAGGTAAGAAAGTTCGACGGAGAAGATGACTTAAAAGCTCTTTCAAGTTGCCGAAGCAGATCCATCTTAATTTTCCCGGAAAATCTATTACCCACCTCGTCGCTCCAGATATTTGTCTTGCTCTGTTCCTATCCCTTACTGATGAGCTCTAGCTGCTCCAGAAAGAATATACCTTTCTTCTAATATTTTTTATTATTTCTCTGTCATCACTGGTTACTTTTCCGAAACAGCCGCATCCTATCCTATGATGCTTCAGCCTTAAAGTGAGGCCCACGTGTTGACATACAAACATAGCCTTATTAAGATTGCACAACAAGTACAACCGAATTGAAAATAAGAGAATTGCTCAGGCTTTGAACAAATCCCGAGTTATTTCGTGATTTAATTCAGCTTGAGTTTCATTCCCAAACTTTGAGACAAGTCAATGTCACATCATGAAGGACAAAGGAGCTGACACAATAACACGGAAAACCTGCTTAGAATAGATAGTTTGGTAATGACAAGAAAGGAGTGATTTGCGAAGCAAGTGATGAAATTTGAAGACTGTAGACTGGAAGTAACAAAGGATTTTAGGTATAGCAATAAGTAAATTACTATGGGAGGTGAAGACAGCTGAAAATATTTAATGTGCGCTTGGCAGGAGCTTGTGGTAAAGCCGCAAATAATTCTCTCAATTGTAGAATGATGTGAGCCCCTTCCTAGATCAGCTAGTAGTATATTGATTTTGATGTGTCTGCCCAAGTCACAGTTAAGAATAAGTATTAAAATTCCCTTTTGTATAGCCCTGTCGAACAAAGGCGAAACAAAGGAGGACAAGCAAAGCGTCCTTTCCTTGCTGAACCAAAAGAGAGGAGGAGACCAGTCTCCTGTAATTCACAAGATCTACTCAGTAATAGGCCACCTCATCTGTGTGTACATAGTAATTTCATTGGGTCTCAAAAGGGAATTAAAAGCTGGGATTAGATCCATAGCGTACTAATTATTATCTTCCGAAGCAGTGTACTGTATCCATCAGGGCTACTGTAGCTACCACGTACCGGGTTCAAAGGCACATTGAATTCCGGTTCGGAAGTGGGGCACTACAATGCATGTGACGTCCAGTTTCAAGCCTGAGGCAAATATAGCTCCTCTTGATGAAATTTTATAATACCGAGAACATGATTCATACATCTCGTAGCTACAACAATTTTCAATAATGTAATGCGTTCGACTTTATTCACATAAAATATACACAGACTTACAACAAGAATTTTTAAATTACATCGCCGTACAATTTATTAGGTTGTAACAGGATTTTTTCATGACGATACTACCAATTATGTCCATACTTAATCCCAAAAAAAATCAAGCGTATTCCATGTGTTTGAGACTCTTAATATTAAAACTACAGTCAGACGTAAAAAAATGAAAAAGGTATAACTTTTTACAACAATAGGCTCCATCATGACGCTGGACCGAATGAGTAAGTTTTCTACCGCTTTCTTTTGTATACCAGTAGTAAAATGAAACTTCAGTCAAACGTTTTGCAATAAAATTATGTGTAATCCTAAAAAAATGAACATACAAGTCTTCTAATTATCATGAATGAAATTACCATCATGTAGCTAACTATAAATGTTCCAATATCCTGTATCCCAAACCCCTTCTTGTGGACCTTTGGGAACCAAAATAACTCCACTGAATCCTCCTTCAGAAAACAAGTATGCAGCAACAAATTATTCCTGAATTTTACGGCGCAAACGTAAGTGCCTAGAAGGGTCCCAAAAAAATTTACTGCAATTTAATTACTGCGTCAACGACCTCAGAATAATAACCTACTTGGAAACCTAAGAATTCCGACTCGAATTCAGTCAGATAGAAGAGCAGAAAATACGTGCTACTTTCCCATAAAAATACAGGAGCAATTCGCCAATGTTCCTCCTACGATATACCTAAAGAATTTGCTTGCAACGACACGAGCAACGAAAACTACCATCAGCCTTCCGAATAATGTGCAATTTGAAAACTTGTAGGTATTCTTCTAATTTAGAACCACTATGGTAAAGATGTACAACAACTTATGCTAGTGATATATGCATGCTACTATGCTAACCTGTGCAAAGACTTTCTTTGCTAACTTTGCTAATCATATCACCGGCATGAGTCAGTCAGAACCTAAATTTAATAATACTCTTGAAGTTGCACTCAGAAAAGTGAAGTAAAACTGAAAAATCAATGGCACAAGTGCACAACCATCAAAGAAACTTAATGCGATATAGGCTTTATAATTAACCAACTGAGTAATATTCTAGCCAGCCAATCTCCCAACAAAAAAGAATGCAAAAACCGGTAAACCACACCGTCAGGAATTCACCGGCTACCGAGGTTGACGTTATTTCCGCTACTAGAGCTACTATTATTAGCCTGAGCGTTGCTAATTCGAATTGTTCCACTACCTGAACTTAAACCCATTCCAAGAAGATTAATCAACTGATGTGATTGATGACTCTGGGAAACAGGTGCGGGGGCCGGAGCTATCTGTCTATAAACTGACTGACGGTTTGCAACACCAACAGTGGTAGCAGCGCCTGAACCAGTTACCCCTGTGTTGACCACAATATTTCCTTGCTGAGTCAGAGTTGCTGCTAACACTGGGTGTTCTAACACTACATTTGGCGTGGCCGTTGCGATTGGGTTCAAACCCCGTCCTCCGGCACGACCTGTGCCTTGCTGACTTTGCTGCTGCTGTTGCTGCGTCAGCGAAGCGGCAAGTCGGTCCAAAAGATTACCATAAGATGAGTTCGAACTTGAGTCTACAAGAATTCCATCTGTCGCGACTGTGACTGTGTCTGCTGATGGTGTACCTGCCAGCAGAGCCGACAGTCTAGGAGTAGAGGAGCTTATACTAGATGACTGCCCAGTGCTTAATAATGATTGTGTGCTAGAGGAAACTACTGCAATAGGTGGTGATCCTAGGAGATCATTCAATGTGATTACTGAGTTACTTGAACTTGAATATGTTTTTGTAGGGCTTAAACTGGATGTCACTATACTAACACTAGAATTATTTCCGCCGTCAGATTTCTCTTCTGCGGTTGCGAAGGAATTGAAAAACGAATCCATATTTACCAAACTCATTCCCTGCGTTTCTTCCCCTTGCCGTGTGCCGTCTACTTGCACCACTTTGGGCTGACCGGTTGTATCTGACGCTGCTGACTGCTCAAAAATCACACCCTCTTGTGCGTTGGCAGAAGTTCCACTTAAATTTAGATTCAAATTCAAGTTGAGGTTTAAATTCAGTCCATCAAGATTCTTTGCTTGACTCTGCTGCAGTGTCTGGTGTTGCTGTGGTTGCTGAGAGTTCAGCAAAGAACTCAAGTCAGAGATTTCCTCCAGATGCTCATTTGGTTTTACGGCTGCAGCAGCACTTGCGGTTGTGGCAGCTACTGCAGCTTGTTGGAATGCCACATTGATGTTGCTATTGGCAACGCTTACGGTATTTGAAGCTCCGCTACTGCTGTTGATAATAATTCCTGATGGGTTCATAATGCTCAACGTGTTTCCTTGACGCTGCAGTTGAGCGTTATTATTCAAACGCAGAAAATTTAAGGTACTTAAAGGGGTACCAGCAGTAGATGTTATTCCTGAGGGATGCGCAACGTAGGTAGTTCCCGCCTGAAGCGTAGGATTAGCCGAACTCACCGAAATTATCTGTCCATCCAAACTTATTGCATTCAAGTTCAAACTTACACTATTGGGATTTCCACCAGATCCGGAGACCGGAGAAGTTATCATAATTGGGGACGTGATGTTATTATCGATGGCAGTAGTCAACATTGGCTGAGTAATTGAGCTGTTTAAGTTCTGAGGTTGAGGCTGAATAGCAACAGTAATTGGCTTGGAACCAGAGTTAGGATGAATACCTGTCAGAAGCAATGTTGCAAGGGTGGGCTGTTTGATACGGATACTGTTCTGCTGCTGCTGAACTGTTAAGCGTTGCTGCTGTTGCTGTATAGTAAGTCGCTGTTGTTGTTGCTGGAGTGTAAATCTTTGCTGCTGCTGCTGAACCGTGAGCCTCTGTTGCTGTTGTTGCTGCTGCTGCTGTTGAACATTCACATTAAACACATGTGGTCTCGTAAGAACCTGCTGAGGGCTAATTCCCACAATGGCAGGCGAATTCAAGTTCAAGTTAAAATTCACATTAGCCGCGGAATTAGTTGAAGTCGGAATTGTGACACTGTTTGGGGCCGCCATAGTATAAATATGTGAGATCTGCTGAGCTTGTTGAGGTTGAAGTTGTAACTGAACTGGAGTAACACCTGCTGATGATACGTTTCTTGGCTGAGGATGAACTATTTGAACAGGAGGTTGTGATGAGGTAGTAACAACAGTTGTGGAGGTGATCGCTGTCGCTGTTGAAGGAGTAGTCGTTACGGTATTTACAGAAGCGACCGCCACCGGGGCAACAGCAGCTTGAGGGGCAATTCTCGGACTTCCTACAGCTGTATTCACGGTTGGATGGCTCGGCAACAATGACCGTGATGGCGGTGCAATTGTTGTCGGTGTGACAGGAACAGAATTGGCTGTCGGTGCGACCGTAGCTACTACAGTGGCTGAGGTAGTTGTAGTCGAGGACGTCGCAATCGCAGTAACTACTGGCAACTGTTGTTGACTGCTATTTTGATTTTTGTACGAATTGACAATGACTTGAGGAGGTTGACCAAGTTTTTGATAAGTGATCTTGCAAGGTCTGCGGCCATCTTCAGTGAAGATATCTGAGAACTGCTTAACATACAGAGCTACACTTCTACTGCAGCCAAGTTCAAACTGGCATTTAGTGCTGGGTGCTTCCGCTTTACTTATTTTGGCATTGGGATCAGCAAAGGAATCCATCTCTAATTCACCGAAGTAACACTCGATTCCATTTCGTTGGTAAATTGTGAGCTTTGTTGTATGTGGACGTTTCCGTCGCTCTGTTTCCAGTGTGTATTCTTCTATCTTTCTAATGTAATTTTCAGTGGGCAAGGGTCGAAGAACCGCGGGTTCAGGAGTTTCGCCCAGGGTTGCAAGGTCATCAGGGTCCACGGGATAATTCTTTGGCTCCTGCAAAGTAGCCTGAAAATATTTTGCACACACATGTAAATATGAGAATCTAACAAAGTCACGGACGAGGAAATACAAGCTCTTACCATCGGTAGCAGTTTAAATAAGCTCTCCTGCTTCTCCTTCTCCAACGATTTTTTCAACTTCGAGCGACCTTTCATTATAAAATTGTAGAATGGTACGAAATCGGTGCGTCCGTTTTGCAAACTTGTAACCTTTTCAAGGTTATGCAGAGCTTCCTGAGATGGAGAAGGGGGCAATGAAGGCTCAACCCAAGTCTTTGCCCGCCTTTGGAACTCTTTCGTATTCCATTTGAGACGTGAATACTGAAGTCGGTTGGTTAATAGGCCTACTGTAGGCGAAGGATCGAGACATATTGGTCCAGCGGTCGCGTTGACAACACATTTCTCAATTTCCATCCGTTCATCGTAAGTAAGTTTGTCATGGGATTTTGAATTGAGTCTTTCCTCCTCTTCGTCGGTCTCACTTCCGCTGTCAGACCCACTGCCACTTTCTGAACGATTATTCTTCAGTCTCTCTTTTTCCTTGAGTCTTCTGACTTTTTTCCACCCTCTTCGATCTGCTAAACTCTTTTCAATGATAACCTCTACGTCTGCGAAAACGCTTTGTGTAGACTGCGTAAGAATAACTTGACGTACGGTCGGTTTAGATCTAGAGGTGCTTGGAAAGCGACGATAGTCTCGGATTTCAGAGATAACTTGATTACCATTTTTTATCAAATAAATACCGTCCCTCTCTTCTAGTTTAGACAATAATTTGGTGGGAATCACACCCATATCTATCGAGTCCAACAGATACTTTTCGCAGTATGGTATTAAGTGGCTTGGTGGGTGAATTCCTTCTCCCGGGACGTAAGCACAGTAAGTATAACCCAGTTTAGGTGCGTATAAGTTCAGAATCAGTACAGGATTACGACCATCACTCAATATCGGCTTATCATAACCACTTGCACATAAAGTATCATAATCCACGGAATCTGGGTCATTAAAAGGGACACGACGGTCTTCACAATTGTCATCACTACTTGTACAACTACTGTCCTCGCTGTCACTTTCAATTCCACATGACGGAGGACTCTTCCGCTTTCGGCAGTTACGGTGTTCATCCGGTGGCTTGTCTTCTTCTTCCGGAGGTTCTCTACCTCCGTTACCGTTGACTACTAGTGGGCCAGATGTTTGAAAGTCTTCGTCACCATGAACAACGCCATTGCTGGTTTGGTTATTACTACCGGAGCTTTCATAACCTCCGTTTTCGCTGACCAGAAAAAATGAGGGGAGACTTGAATCTTCTTCTTCTTCGTATTCATCTTCCTCATCTTCATTCATGGTGTTGTAATCTGAGTGATTATCATCTTCAAAAGAACACACTCCGTTGTTAAAGTAGCTACTGCTGCCATTGCTGTTGTTACTCTGACTGTCATGACTGGACGAATCAGGCTCCGCTAATCCTTGTTCCATTAATGTAGAATGGTCCGGGGGTATCCCGAGACATTTACCATTTATTGACATTCCGGATGAATTTCTTGCAACTGGTGAGGAGAACGGGGGATTCCTTGGAGGAATACTTGCGTTTGATGAAGACGGATTCCTTATCTGGATCTGCTGCTGACGCTCTAATAATGGCGGCGAAGCTGAGCCACCGCCGTTTGAGCTCTCAAGGGGACGTGTCAAATGCCAGTACAGAATCTGCATTTGGATCCCTAGAAGCATAAAAATGCAGATTTACTTGAGCAATCCACGACGAACGAGATAGCTTAACTGCTGAGTTAAGAGGTATAAACAAATTCCTTCTCCTTGCTTTCAGGTATGTGTTCCCTACAATGTTCGCCAAAACTTCATGCATGATGAACCCCTTTGTCTATGGCTTAACGAATCGGTTCCTAAGACGTGAGCTTCTTCGAGCAGTTCGACAATGCTGTGGCCTAACCACTCCTATCGAAGAGTTCCAGTTAATGAGACAGTGAGTCAAAAATTTGCCAAACAATAACACTACTTCAAGTCCTCTTCCCTGGATAGAATTCAAAGAATTATATTCTGTGATTAATAACCGGAAATTATCGCCACATATTTTTCCTTTGCTTTCAGGAGGCAACAAGAGGGTCTGTACAACAAGGAAGGTGTCTACACCGGAAGTCGAAATAACTGCACGTGTACCTGCGATCGTTGCGTCGCGTCACGGCGCCAAGTAGGTTTAACATAACGTATTAGTAAAATAAAAAATATGCTCTCAAACTATGATAAGAAACAAAAATCTACCAAAGTAAATAGTTTTACGAGCCGATTTTTTCCACAGATGTTATCTGCATCAACCACAGGGCAGCAGCGGGCTATGGTAAGACTAACGACTTAATAATTAGATCGAGAAAGATATGTGAGGCAAGTTTCTTTTAGATTGACCTATTCATCCGTCAACAACGGGAAAAAGAAGCCCAAGAACAGCGTACGAAAAATCCAGAGAATTCCCTCCGGAACCAACGACCGAATTCATTAGAATTGGATCGAGTTACTGGTCAGATGTCACTGGTGCGATCAACTAGTCTAAACATTCAACTCTCTTCCATGGAAAATCCTATCCCACAAAATTCCCCTGATGGTGGATCTAACCCTTCACCCACCGGAACAGAAACAGAGGACATACAAATGCCTGATCCAGCACCTGAATCGAAAGTATGTACTCTGGACCACAACCACATATATCAAGGTTCTTTCGAGACCCCTTCTGTTGACGGACCTTCAGGGATAGCCACATCACATTCACAAACTGTTACAGCAGTGTAAAACTGTAAACAGAACACAACAGAGGGACCTAATCCACAGAGCTATGCAACAATTTCACAAAGTTCCACTGGTGTTGTACCTGAATTACCAATCTCCTCCGAACTCGATGCTACTACACCTTCGTCTGTGTTCCCTTCCCTTCATAGGATTACTACGGTAGTAATACACTGATATTCAGCTTTCGATGCCGTTAATTATCGTTCCCCTATGACTCCTCAACTACAGTACAAGTGTGATTCCACCGAGCATAATCATGTAATGACAGAAATACCTCAATAAAATTCTTGTCGTCGTAATGAAGTCTTAATCATAGCTCTAATAGCTGGGAAATCTACATTATTCTGCAAATGGCAGTACATCTGACAAAGCTCTACGTTCTTCTTGCGACACGACTGCTCCTCTTCTAAAATAATAAATCAATCATGCACATCTCAACCTCACATCCTCATGCTGCCTGTTACCCCACCAAAACCCTCCTTAAAATTTTTCACCTTCATATTTATCTACACACACACATTTCTTCTTTCATCAAATTGGTTCAGACGTATTGATGAATAATGTAAATGCTTACCTTGGAGACAGTCAGTCCATCAAATGATAAGTAGGTAAGGACTCACGGCTGCTCTTCCCATTCATCTTCATATATTTAACCGACTTTGAAGTGAACACAATGATGAAACGGGTGAACAATTGCCAACAGCAGTATGTAGAACCATTCACATCATGTACAACCGGCAGCGTACATTGCGATCAACACAATAATTTCAAATGTCTCGGGACGACGGGGGCAAAATCTTCCGAAAATCCCCAGTTGAGAACAGGACGATCTCACAGTCTTTGCTAAAAGAAAAAAACAAAATACTGATTATTCATTGGATCATATCTTTCAAAGCACCCTCATCCGCATAAAACTATTTCGTCAATATTAATAACCAATGGCTACCAGACTGTTGCAGATTCACTGCGAAGTTTGCTAATGTCATTTAGACAGCACAGGACTTGCACTACTTCTAAAGACGAATAAAACACAGCTGCCATAAGCATCAGACAAATAATAATGCATTGTAATTAAATACCTCACAGTTGAATTGATGCTGATCCTCAAAAGTCGTTTGCCGAAAAATCCGATAAACAAATGGTCTTCAACCAACGTGTCTTCTTAAAGTATTTTTCGATTTCAAAATCTAAAATGAAAAAAAAAAGAATAATTCGACGTTTCAGCTGCTTTCAAACATACTTTCATCCACATATCAGATCACTGATTTACTACAGCACTTCAACTGAATGGGAATAACTATGTCACAAATCTTCTCCAAAGTACCAAAGGACACCTCAAGACGTCCTCCAGGAATAAGATGAATTTGCAAAGATGTAATCAACTACTCAATGAACAGCTTAGCTTAGCTAGTTCAATCTCATCATCCACATAACATGCTGACCTCAACTGACCTTTGGTTGGAACCTCCGGAGCTGAACACTTGACAGTTTGTAATAAAAATCCAGTACATACCTAGAGATCTTGTAGCAAGTCGAATGGATAAATAATTTGCTCGTCGTCCTGTATTATCGTTAAGCTACACCAAGATAATAATCAATCACACGCTATATGCCAAATTTTGCTATCACCAACAACGTTAACTTGCACATAAATACACACACGTTTAACCACGTTTTATAATCTACAGAATGGACTGCGTGATGAGGAAAATTACTTCGCTTCTAAGCTACAAGTGATCCGTGTGAGAAATAAGGAGCTTAAATGCTTCCAATTTGTCCAAAAAGTTTTATTCGTTCTTTTGATTGCAGATTAAAATTGCAATGGCCAAAGAAGCAAGCACCTTTTCGAGAGATTTCAATCCCTGAAATTATGCGATAATGCGATCAAGTTTGAAAAGTTTTCGCGCAATCAGCATTGTCTTTGGCAGATTAAAGTCCTGGCGCTATCTTTCGCCCTTAGAGGACAATTCAGGCTCTTTGTTGGACACAACATGTCTAGATCGCATCTCATGTTGGCATCTCAGGGCTAAATTCCAGCAACAACTAAAGCCAGACTTTGTTCAGTTCGAGTTCAAACGGTGAAGGATTAATTGCTGATGTAAATAGTTGAAAAGGGTACAATAATTTATTGAGCATAAAAACAAATAACCAATATAACACTTAAGAGTCATGGAGAGCTCGATCATGATTTTGGTGACGGGAAGAGCATTTCATACGCGGGGGGAGGTGCGTCTGAATCATTTGTTCTAATTTTGGTATCACAACTATTATGATTAGAATTATCATTATTATTGCCACTAGCGGAAGTGCTCGTAGCTCGGAGTACAACAGCTGGAACATAATAAGCAACAGGAAGTCTGGGTGGGGTGGCTGTGTACATTTGATTACTATTAGAGGACATGGAATGTTGTTCAACTCCAACTTCAGCTGACCTAAATACTCCTTTTAGGACACAACAAACATGACTGAGCCATGACCAAAAATATCCACAGACAGTGAGAAACATGAGAATAATGACTAAAATTATGATGTTTGTCATGGACAGGGGCCTATTGGTATAGTGAGTATCAGAGTCATTCTGGTAAAGATCTTCTATGACGTCATCCACCATAACTGGATTCAAATGTTCGTGACCCTGATCGTGGTCGGGGTCAACTTCCGCAAAACTTCTGCTACAATTCTTCTCATCCACGCCGAAATATCTTTGATTTTCTCCAGGTGTGCAGTTTTCAATGTCATCACAAACTAGCTGGTCCTCAATGCATTGACCCATTGTGCACTGAAATTTTCCGACGAGATCGGCGGGGGTGAGGCAATCTGAAAATGATTCAAGTTCAGCTATTATTGGGCACTGCCGCGACGATTTACACAAATGATGACGGTTTTGTACAAATACTAACTTGAATAAGCGGTAAATGACACTTCAACAGTTAGGACCTCCTTGCTATCCTCATGCTTCTCAGTGTCATTCTCTGTCGTCACGAGTTCGTTTCCATAGTCGAACAAATTCCGGAAGGTAACCTTGATGCGTCCATTGGGACTATTAAAAAATTTTGGGCCGTGAAGATCCGGTGGGTAGAAACTCCTGTCCCCTCGTTCCAAGTT
>JAQFYD010001832.1:0-11026 GCA_034694225.1 Bourletiella hortensis
AATTTATTTTTTGTATTTTTGGCTACAGAGAGATAATTTCAAGAATATTTCATTTTTCAGTCAAATTTCATAGCCAAGAGATTATTTCGTTGAATTTTAAACCCCTGATAATAAATATGTTATTTATTAAAGGAATAACACAATGAATTATTTTCGATTAAATAAAAATATCTACAAGGGTTGCTAATCACTATTTAATAAAAAAATTTCTATTATTTTTTACAAGTTAAAAAAAATGAAAAAATGTTTTATATAAAACTATTAAAATGGCTGTTTTGTCTTAAAAACACTTGAAAATAACCAATAATTTGACCAAATAATTATTTCAATATAAATCCTATTAAAAACAGCATTTAAGTTAAAGTGTCTCAATTTACGTGCCATATCTAAATACAGATAATTTTGTCTAACTCAAACAGGAAACTATCTATGACCAAAAAATTTCAAGGACTTAACCGAGTATGTGTTAGTTATTATTTGAGAAAATTCGGCTTTTATAGATATGCTAGTTTTGTCTAAACGGGTGTCTCATTTTGTTTTGGCCAGTAGTGTAACATTTTAGAATTGAGATTTGTATGAAATTCTGGATTTCCAAAAAATTTTGATATTTAAATAAAAATATTGAAGATAATCTTCTTTTTATGAATTAAAACTTTAGTTTTTAAAAAAGAACGATTTTATAAATAAAGGAAGCAATAAATAATGTATTATATCGACGCTTAAATAAACATTTTTAGTACAAAATTTATTTGTAAAAAATAAAGCTCACTATCTTTGACACAATTATTTTGATAAAAAGTATTATAAGGAGATACAATAATTGAAAACCAATCTCGATACAATTGAATTATTATGTATATATCAAAAATAAAATATTGATCTTCAAGGAGATATATTTGATGAAAATTAAATATAGGGGCTAAATTAAAAACATCTACAATACAGAAAAGATCAACAAATCAAAAAATGTATATATAGAAGAATCAAATACAAGAATAATATAAATGAACTTCTTATTAAATATCTTGTCTTTAAATACTATTTTATCGGCTGGTAAAAAGGTGTTAAAAGCTAGAAATTATGGTTATGGAATGAATAATGGTTATGAAGGCGGAGATAATTGGGGGAATAATAATTGGGGAAACAATCATGAAGGAAATAACTGGGGAAACGATAATTGGGGAAATAATCACGAAGGAAATAACTGGGGTAATGATAATTGGGGAAACAATAATGGAGGTAATAATTGGGGCGATAACCATGGAGATAACTGGGGTAATGAATACCATGATGAAGGAAATTATGGAAGTTATTATTAAATTTAATTTTTCATCTTTTAAATCAATTTTATTAATTTTATTATATTTGAGAACTGTCAATAAATATTTCATTAAATTTTCTTGTATATTTTTCTTAATCAAAATCAACAAAATGGTTTCTAATATCAACATGATCGAAATATTCGATAGTCATAAACCTTACTAAGCCAATATATTAAAAAACCTTCTAAATAGCTCACATTAACTATAAAATTAATTTGTAAATGATTTTATATTATTATAAATTTTTAATACCTTTTTCTTAAAAATGTTTAGAATTCTTACAAAAATTAATATTAGATTGTTATGAATAATTTTCAGAGATAATCTGCACTACTGATTATATAGTAAAATCTCATAACATAATAAATATTTTAGTTTTTAGATAGATCGATACCTTATATTTTGTGAGAGTAATTTATGATAATAAATTGTTTGTAATCTTAAAAGCTCAATACGTTTATAATTTTTGAATTTTTTTTATATTTAGCAGCTTTTCAACTATTATATTATTTATATTTTTTGAATTGGTTCTCTGCACAGGAAAAATTTTCTTTTATATAAAAAATACTATTGATCGAGAAGTAATAAATGTGGAAAAATAATCATTATATCCTATCGTATTAAAAAAATTGAAAAATTTAGAAAGAAATATATTTAAAACTTTTATGAATCATAGATGTAAAAAATAGTCAATCATTTGTTTATAATTGAAGTTGATTTCAGCATAATTATAGGAAACATTACTACAAATAATATATATTAAATCTATAAACATTGTATCTATTTTAAGAAATTAACCTTATAAGTTATAGATATTTAGATCTAGTGCAGATTATCAAGGGATAAAAATAAGATCTACAAAAAGGAGAAAAAAACCAAAACAATAAAAAATAGTATAAATAAATCAAAATATCAGAACAAAATAAAAATGCAATTCTTATCAAATATATTATTAATAAATTCTATTTTATCTGCTAGTAAAAAAATTTTGAAAAAAAGAAATTATGGTTATGGAATGGAAAATTATGGTAATGAATATGATAATTATGGTCATGAAGGTGGTGATTGGAATAATGGATATGGTGCTGAAAATTGGGGTAATGGTGATTGGGGAAATAATGAAGGTTATGGAAACGAATATTACTAATAAATTTGATTTTAATTTTAAATATAATATTCAAGTACTATAATTTGCTAAAAAATATAAAATGTCTTGTTTAATATTGTTAAAATGGTTTATTGAAAAGATAAAGGTATAAAAAATTAATGCCCCCCCCAAGAAATGATAGAAGTTAATTGATATTAAATAAAAAGTACAAGGATATTGTTACATAAATAATTTCTTTTTTACTAGTGATATGAGTCCAGTCTGTGGTATTCAGAAAATTTAGGTTTGAAAGATTTGTGTGTTTCATCGGTAATAGCAAAGCATTGATCTATATGTTTGAAATAGGATCTTGTAAGTTGTTTGCAAAGTATGCGCGCCTTTTCAACTCCAGGAATTTTATTTAAACACATCAATCTCAATAATCTATGTGAATTTTCACATAAAATAGGCAAATATTTATGCTTTAAAATGAAACTTAAATGATGGATCTGGTATAATTGAATTTTTTATTTTTGAGTAGACTGATTTCATATGTTCTAGTCTTTTATATTTAAATGTTTCCGTAAAAGCAGTATTTGAATATTCAGCACCAAAGGTATCTTTAAGCTTTTCATGTATTTTAAAGAGTCCAAAATTTTTAAATTTCTTTTTACTATCAGGATCACTTATACAAGAAAAATTATTAATTGATTAAATACATAATATATATAAGCTTGTATATATAGCATTATTAAACAAAATTCTATAAGATAAATTTTTAAAAATGTTTATTTTAAAGCTCTTGAAATAAAAATTTTTTAATAAATTTTGATTTTTAACAAAAAATAAATAAAAAATATAAAAACAAACATATTTCTTTCTTGTAGTATTTTTTTAATGTTTGTGGTTTTCAAAATCGCTTAAAAAAGTTTGAATTTTAATTTTTACTTTCTATTGATTTATTTTGTAAAGAAATAATTAAAATTTTGTAAAAGCAATATTTTCATCAAATAAAAAAATGCTTTTATTTTAAATAGCTGGTTAAGCTAAATGTTTGTTTGCCATTATCAAAAAGTATATTTTTATTTAACAAATTAATTAAAACACGATATAAAAATTAATGTTGATATTTTTATAATGCTATAATTCAATTTTAGTTAAACTTCCTAAATAAAATTAATTACTTATTTTTTTTAGTTATTGATCGATATAATAGTCAACCCCTTTTATTATTTACTTTAAATAAATCTTTTATTATTTGAAAATGATTCAAAAGTTTATATAATGATTTAATTAAATCAAAGATAAATTTGGAAAAAAATTGTAAATCAGATATTGAGAATATTAAAAATGATTTAATAAATTTTTTAAAATGGTTGAAAAAATATGATAAAATTTTTTCATAAATGGTAAAAAAAATTTCTTTGATTTGTTTAATTTCAAAATGATTTAAATTATGTCTTAAAATATAAAATTAAAAGAATAGAATTTTGTCATTTATTTAAATTTAAAGCAATTTTTATTTATTATGGCAAAATCTATGTTTTGATTTATATTATTGTAATAATCTGATCTTGAGCTTAAACATTGTATTAAAATGTTTCACCAATTAATATAAATCAACAATGATCATCAGCTATTAAAAAATGGAAGTCGGAAAAGTAGAAGTAACAATATTATATGCAGAAGAACTAAAAAATGTAGACAGTGGAGGAAAAAACGATGCATTTATAGTGATGAAACTTGGAGAAGAAGAGCAAAAAACTACAGTTATAAAGAATGGAGGTACAAATTGTGAATGGAATGAAGATTTCTTGTTTTCTGTAAACGAAAATGATACTGAAATGATATTGGATTGTTTTGATTATAATATGATTAGAAAGCCTATTTTGATCGGTTCTACTTCTATTCCTATTCAAGAACTTGTACAACAATCTAGTATGGAAAATTGGTTTACAATAAACAATGGAGACGAAAAAGTTGGCAAGATCAAGATAAGGACTAAGTGTTCTGCAAATTAAATTTTTATTTATATATTTTTAATTTAAAACTTGTATAAAAACTGAGATTATCATTATTATGGTTTTCAATGTAATTTTTCCCTTTTTCAAAACCTTTTTTCCACTTTTATTAAAATTTTTTCCTTTTAACACAGAACCTTTTCCATTGTTAAATTTGTTTTTTCCTTTTTACAAAAAATTATTTCCAATATACAAAAATATTTTCCTTGTTTCTGATAATTTTGCTTATATATTAAAGTAATCAAAATTACAATAAATTATATTAGATCATTCAATTAGATAAACGCATGATCGGTTCTAGTTTTTCAATTTGACGCAAACACTTTGTTTCTTCAACAATATATGTCACAAATTAATAATTTGGAAAGTTATCTTTATAAATTATAGTTCTCTTGTATTTATTCAACGATTATCAAATGAATGTTTGCAAGTTTGATATAATTAATTATATTCATTTGAGTTAAATAGTAAAAGCAATTGCTTGTTTTAGAGAGGAAAATTCTTTATACTATTTTTAAACAACTTTAGTCAGTTTTATTTTAATGGTAAAGGAAATTTTCTAATGAAAAGCTTTTGCTAAATTATGAAATATTTAGACTTTTAAAGCTAATTTTCCAATAATTACATTGAGTAAACCTATTAATACAAAAGCCAAAAGACATAAAAATATTATCATATTTAATTGTGATCAATAAACTATTTACACAAAATCTTATAATTATTTTGTTTCTTGCATATAATATATAAGTGTAAAAAATGATTTGAAAAGTTGAAAAAGTAATTTGTAAAAAGGAAAGAATTTTTAGAAAAGTGGAAAAAACCAAATTTTATGTGGAAATATTTTTTAGAAAAGTGGAAAAAATATTTTTTAAAAGGGAAAAATTACCTTGAAAACCTATATAAATGCAACAAATTGATACATTATCTTGATTTGTTGTATTATGATCTGAATTTATCTCAAGTTGTATTGACACTTAATTAATTTTAAAAAAGACTAAATAAGTACAATATGATAACTATAGCTTTATTTTTTGATAATTTGAAACTATTTATACACAAAACTTGACAGCAAATATTTTTTGTACACAAATATTATTTTATTCAGCCTCAATCTATATCTTGTAAAAAGACAGAATTTGAATTTTTTATACTAATTTCAAATCAAATACCATTGGATTCTGATTATACACTTAAACATAATAATAATATTTGCAAATATGACAATTTTATTTTAAAAATGAAATTTATTAGAAATTTACTAAATGCCTTAAAAAGTAAAGCAGATGATTTGATTATTAAACAAACTTATGATAGTCTTCGAATAAAATTTTGAATAATAAATTGAATTTTGGTCATTTTAATATTTTCAAATTGAAATCCACATATACCTTCAAACTTAATCAATTTGAAAAACTTTTGTATTGAAAATGGCTACATATGCAAAAATAGGAAAGATAAATATTAAAGAACCCTTTATTTATAAACCTTGATTAGGTTTTGTCGTTAAAACAGCACAATCTTTTCTATATATCTATTGAAAAATTAGATGTAAAATTTTTTCAGAAACCGTGTTTTTAAAACTAAAACTTCCATATTTATCTGTCGTATTTAATGCTTTTATATGCAAAAATATACAATATATTTAAAGGGAAAAGCTTGAAATACGGAATATCACTAAATCATTAATTGATTTAAGCTATGCATAACATATTTATATCAACTAAACTCTTAAGTAGATATGTAATTAAAACTATATTTTTTGGAATACTTTATTTTATAAAGTTTTATTTTCATAAGAATGATTTTTTAGTTGGTAAATTGGTTTTGAATGATCACAGCATTTCACAGGTTTTATGCGCAAAAAATTTTGGCAAGATTTTGTCAATACATTCTGTCGAATAAAAAATTTTAATTATCTTGATTTAATTTTAGATTTGTTGTTTTACAATGTCCTTGTTTTATCTTATAAATACATTTTTTATGAAAATCCACATGAGATATTGGCAAAAAACCGGTTGAAAATTTTGCGCATAAAACCTGTGAAATACTGTAGATTTTTTGACTAAATTATAAATTTTTTGGATTAATTTTAATAATGATCAAAAAATTGCATATCTAAAAATTTACCAAGCAGTAAATAGAGAAGTTTTATAAGAAGCTTGCTGTAGTTATTAGAATAATGTTGATAATTCAAACTAATGAAGATTTTGTTAACTTATTGGATATGAAAAAGGTAAAAGTAAATAGAAGCTTTTACTTGTACGATTGTGGATTATAAACTCATATAATGAAAATTTATTTTTGAATCTAATTGATGCCTATTTATATTTTGAAAAATAAGTTTTTATCTAAGATCCTCTTATGTAGCATTCTTGGCTAAAAATAAGGGTCTTAATGAAACTTCGGACATGATTAATTGATATTGTCAATTTTTTAAAAATTTAGATAAGTATTTTTAGTCTAAATTTAGAGAAGTTCTCTTATTAAAAACAATACAGAAGTTTTTTACACAAAATAGAAAATCATTTAATAAATGAATAGGTTTTTTATAAATACATTTTTGTTAGTAATCGTAAATACAATAAACATGTTATATAATTAAACAACGATTTCTTAACCTGAGTTATTAAATAATTAGATCTTATCATCCCATAATATTTATTTAAAATGTTGATATAAAAAGCTTAGGGTACAGTATTTTAAAGGTTTTATAGACAAAATTTTCGACTGGTTTTCCCAATATCATGTGGAATTATTAAAAAATTGTTTATAAGAGAAAATAAGGACATTATAAAATAACAAATTTCAAATTAAATTAAGATAATTAAAATTTTTCATTTGACAGAATATATAGGAAAATCTTACTAAAAATTTTTGCGCGTAAAACCTGTGAAATATTGTAATTACTTGTTAAAATCTTAACACACTAAATCGTAAACGAATAATGATTAATTTGAATACTTGAGCAATAAAAAAATGTTAGTTTAGCTCATTTTTCTGATCACAACTACATTTTTTCTGTAAAAATTTTCAAAATATGGAATGTTTGATTTTTTATGTTTCTTAATAATTATAATCTTTAAATATAATATGATAGTAAAAATAATGAAGTAATAAAAAATTTATTTTATATATTTTGATTATTTTCAAATTCTTCAATTCCAATTTAATTAAAGAATATGTAAAATTTATTAAAAATATATGCATTTTAAATATAAAAAAGTATAACAAAGAAATTAGTAGTCAAGTAAAATAGAATCAACAGTTAAATGAATCCAAGAAAAAACATTAAAAAAAGCGACAAAATGGTTAAAATAATATAAACAATCAGGAAAATAATTAATAGATAATAAATTTACATTCAACAATAATAAAACGAATACAAATGACCAAAATGTTGATATAATACATGAAAATAATTCAAATATACCATATTCTTCTAATATTTCAAATCCTATATTATATTTACTTAACTCTTTTAATTCTAAAATCGATAATGAAAATATAATTGATATTAAAGAAACAACATTAAAAAAATCTAAAACATAACAATCATCATAAGCATAATTATTAATCAATATAAAAACTATATTTAAAACAGTTTTATTCATTAATGCTTTATCCATTTATTTATTATTAAATTTTATGATTATTTATATTATTGTTACCTTGAATAATATAAATTTAATTTTAATCACTTAAGCCTAAATAAGACCACATAAAAGCATTACAAAAAGATATTAAACAAGGTACAAGTTTCAAATAATCATTATTGATAAAATTATGAATTAAATTAGAAGTAATTGTACACCATAATAAACAAAGAATTAAACTAAAAAATTCAAAAAATCCATAAAAATTAAATATCTTTATCAACATATAATCATTATATTTTTTTGTAAATGTTTCTAATTCTATTTGTATTAAACTTGTTATAATACTTATTATACATATCAAATTATGTAATTTTATATCACTAGTCTTGAAAGTTATATTAATCGAATATAAAAATATAGTACAAAATATTATTTGTGTTAATAATGTTTTCATTTTTATAAAATTATATTGAAATTTTTAATTTATTTATAAAACTATTAATATACACCAAAATAATGTTGATAAAAAGGAAAATAAAATAGGAAAATATAAAATGAAATCAGGACCTATAAAATTCGATTCTAAACATGTTTTTGTTAAATATAATGTTTGTGTAGTAGAAAAAATTGAATTAATTAAAAATAATAGTTCAATTATACCAGGCATTACTAAGAAATCAAATATTTTTATTTTTGAAACAAAATAATCACATTCCAATAAAATAAAGCATGTTATCAAGGAAATGAAGTTTGAAAACGTTAATGGTAACAAATTAATTTTGTATATTACATTAGTTATTAGAATAAATCCTATTGATATTATTGCTTGACTTTTTATTATTTTATTCATTCTTTTATTGTACATTTTAATTCCTAATTTATTCAATTTATTGCGGTCTTTTTTATGCATAGAAAAAATCCACTATAATTTGTTTAAAAATCATATTAATTTAATTAATGATTTTGGTTGATTCAAAAAAATTTAATTCCTCTAAAACCAATAATGAATTTGAAAATTGATTATAAATATTTATAAATAGCTCTGTAAAATTTAATCAATATTGGAAAAATCGAGGCTATTTATTTATGCTATTTATCATCCTCAGTTAATTATCAATTTTTTTGATTATTGTTTTTTGCATATCCCTCGAATTTTAAGACAAATTATTATAATGTTGATTCTATACAAAAGAGAGAGTTTTGATTAAGAAATATATTACATTTCCACTAGTTTATTTAACTAGAAACAAAAGATATTATTGTTGCGGTTAATAAAGGCCTAAATGTTATCTAAATCATGTTTTAATTGTCTAAATGTTAAATTTATGTGCTTATTCAATTATCTTAATGCTACTAAACTGTATATAATCCTCATAATGGGTTAAAAAAATAATTGAACAATATGTATTTTTCAAAAGTTGTGTAAAAAATATTTTGAAAAAAGAGAGAAAAATATTTGAGGATGATATCCAATAAAATTCTAATAATCTGATATATAATTGATTTCTTAATAGAATTGATTTTGATAATTTTGCAAATTCTTGGATTTATTTTGTATTTGAATAATATTTTATAAAATTTAAAGACATAGTCCTCAATATTCTTGAAATCAAGCTATAATTATATTAATAATTTGTCAGGATTTATTTTATATGGGTGCATAATAAAAAAGAAATCTATTGATTTGATAATCCTATAAATAAAATGGTTCTGCTTTATATGGGATTCAAGTCCGTAATTCCCACAAAATTTGAAAATATAATAATAATAATTGGTGACTTTTGATTTAATTTTCATTAAAATATTTTAATGACATACTGAGTTTTGAATTTTTATGGTATTTTTATTATTACAAATATTATAAGCTTCTTTTAATCTTTCAATTCAATCTTATACATGTTATTAAATATTTAGATTTTCTATTGAAAACTTTCTAAAAAACTGTATCAAACTCGTAGTAATTCTAGAAAATTTATAGATTTTACAAAAACACGGAATTTGCTATTTATAATAAAAAATTTTCTTTAATATTTGAAATATATATTTGATTTTTAGAGCATCGATTGGTTTTAAATATATGTTAGTTTTACATCGCTTTTATTTTAATCAAGTGAATCAAGCTAAATTTAAAATATTGACAAAAAATACTATATATAAATTAAAATTATTGACTGGATTTATATATTTAATTTTACACTTTTCATATAAAAATTGTAGGTTTCACTTAATTTTTAAATATGTGATTTTATTTCATTGATATTTGAATGCTTTAATACCTTCATAAATTGAACTTTTGAATCCGGTTGCGATATTATTTTATTTGTTATATTAGCATTATTACAAGGTTCAATAACAAATTGATTATACAAATCATGTTAATACTATTGATAAAATACAAATTTTTATAAATAATTAATTTCAAATATTGAAAACCTCAAAATTTAATTTTTTCATTGGTTGGGATTTTTCTTATAAATAAATTAAAATGGTTTATATAAATTATATAAATTAAAGAATTTGCAAAAATTTTTGAAAAAATGAAAGAAAAATCAATTATAAAATTACCTTCTATAAGAGAATCATTTCCTGAAATATTTAAAAAATCCAAATGTATAGTCAATCAACAATCATCAATTCATAAAGAGAACATTATTAATAAATTTAAATTTCAACAAGAAAGGGTATTTTCTTGTCATATTTGTTTTAGAAAATTTAGTAGAAAATTTAATTTACAAAGGCATTATTCTATAGATGAAAAATTTAATAAGTGATATTTTTTGAAATAAACTTAAATCCTTCAAACTTCTATTATATTTTTCATTGTATTTTTTCAGAGACTTTCATTTTAAATGTTATTTTTTTATTTGATAGATGTCAATTTCTTTATTCTTAACCCTTTCACACTTCATCACACCGTACAGTGTGATGTAATATTAAAAATTTGAACACTGCCCAATATTATACTATAATGCAAATAAATTAAAATCAAAAAGATAATAT